>PQXN01000095.1:0-118820 GCA_004786275.1 Botryotinia convoluta | reverse complement strand
GGGGGGGTGAAAGTGGGTGACGGAGAGGATGACATCTTGAGTGGGAGTTTGGGATTGGGTGATTGATTTACTTATGGGTTTCTGGCTTGTATTTCGGGTGGGAAGTCAAAGATGGAAGGTTGTTTGTAAGTAGGTAGGTAGATAGGTAGTGGATGGGGAAAATGAGATATATAGGCTGGGAGATGGATTTTATAGTGGAGATTATGATATTGTTTTGATACTGTGCTGTGATGTGTTGTACTGTGTTGTGCTGTGGAAATATATAGTACTTTCCTTTTTTTTTCTTTGGTTCTGTCTTGTCCCGTCTTGTCTTGTTCTATCCCTGTTATTATTACCGCTGTCATTGTGATGGTTCTTTATTACTACGAAAGTAAAAGGTTTAGACTACTAAGTAATAATTTAACAATCAGACATGAGATACATACTAGGTCGTTGAAACAAAGCATTGTTTTGCACTGCAGGACAAAGAACAAAGAAATTAGTAGACGGAAGGGAAAGGGGGGGAAGAGTGGGGGGTAAGTGGGGTTTATGTTGTATTGTATCACATTGTGTCGTATCTACCATCTAGATATACCCGAAGAATTGGGGGAAAAATTGATGGGGAGGTGGTGTGGTTGTTGGTGGTTGGTAGGGAGTTAATTCCGTAGGGTGGTGACGAGGATGAGTATATAGTTAGAAAAATATAGAAATTGTATAGTAAGTGGTGAGTGGTGAGTGGATTTAGGCATGATGGATATTGCATCTCAGCATCGGGATGAATACGAGTAGCCATGTTACACATCATCACGTTATATACCTAGATATCTGGGAAGGAGACATTGATAAATCTTAGGCAAGAAAGTAGATAGAGAACTATTTGAAATAGAATCCATTTTGAATCAAATATCTATCTATCAGTTTATCTATCAATCTAACTTTCTACTATAAAAATTACTCATGATATCCTCGTGTGCTCGTACTCGAGTAGGAACTAGGTATTTCGAGATGATATGTTAGTTATACTAACTATGGTGGATAATGAAGAGTGTGTATGTATGCTAGTAAGATAGTTACTTTGTCACGCTTAGTCGTCTAGGTAGGATAGGATAAGATAGGGTAGAAACTAATCACTAATAGATTTGGGTTGGAGTTCTGGAATGTGTGTATGTGTAATGATTGGATTGAGGGATGATGATGAGGAGGAGGAGAAGAGTATGTACTGTGTGTATATTTGTATATCTTTTCACTTCTGTGAAACTAATTGAATGTGATAGGTGTCGAAATCGTCGGAAGAGTTGAAAATCATGAAAAGAAATGAATGTCGGGATTGTTATGGAGATATGTCCATGTCACATTCCATTCCATCCTATTAATCTTCTCTATTTACCAGAATACAAGACAGTAATCTCGAAAACAAAAGATCATTACCAACGATATATTACTTTCCCTTCTTTTATCTCTTTTCAATTCTCTCCTGTGCACAAATCAAAGCCTTTGAACGATCTACCCCCTATTCCTCCCTTCCTCTCTTAAAGTCAAAGATCACGAAAGAGAGTAAAAGAGAGATAGTGCTCTACTTTATGATATGGGAGGGTTAATGATGCAATGTATATTGGAGACTGGAGTTTAGATGCTGAGGGGTGGCTGAAGAGATGAGACATGGAGAGGTAGAGGGAAGCTTTGCTGGGGATGTTATGAAGAGAAAGGGGGATGATGGCAATTGAGGGGAGGTGAAAATGGAGGAGACGGATAATGGTGAAAGAGAGGAGGTGAAAGAACACAGTTGAAGGAAGTCGAGACTTGGGGGGTTTTGGGGGGAGAAAGTGGAAAAGAAGATAGTAATGAGAAGGGAAAGGGAGGTTGGGGAAATGGGAGAGCAAGAGAAGAGAGGGGAAGAAAGATATAAAACAAATAATATACTTGAAAACAAAAAAAAATAAGAGGTATCGAGAATTTCGCCTGCAAAAATAGAGGGAGAATCTCAGTACGTCGGCTATTGATGTGAGTACTTTCGTATCTCTTATTTGGTTTGCATATTTATATTTAGGTTTGGGGAGTTGAAAACAATCTGCTGATTAAAGGGAACGAAAAAGACTAGTACAAGATTTTGTGAATAGACTACTTATATAAGTTCTGTGAATCGCTTGGTTGAGAAGGAAATTTTGGGGTAGATGCATTGAGATTGAGATTGTGCAGGTGAAACGACATCCACAGAGTTATGGGATTATTTGATTTGGTGGTTGAGTTAGGGAGAAAGAAGTGAAGCTGAAACTTGGAAGTGAAAATGTGAGCAATTTGGAGCGTCGAAGTTTCTTTTGTGATTTTTCATGAGTCTGAAGTTTGATTAAACCATTCAAAATTGTAGGATAGAAAGTACATGGGCATCAAATAGCCGGATTACAAAACAAGTTCCAAATAACACCAAGACAGCAGCGTAATTGAGTCCCCTATCTGTTTCCTAACGATGACCAAATCTGCAACTTTGTAGTATCTCCAGACCAATAATGACAAGATTCAAGAAAATCAAATCTAGTACTTCAGTTTCGCCCCCTTGTATGTATCCTAAAACACGCAATAGATTAAGCCGCCATCTCCACATCCTGCGCCTTTTATTTTTTCATTCATTTGCCCTCATTCCTTCGAGGAGGAGGTTATAGCACTCAGCTGAGTCGGGAAGCGCATTCTCCAGATGTTCAGATAGGCTGTAGTACATATATGACTTTGTCACGCCGTTCTCTTCTTGTCGAACAATGATTTTTACGGAAAGTTCGGCGCCATAATCAAGTAGCAATCTGAATATTTCAGTCCGAATTCTACTACTGATATGATACCCAACCTGTATTTGTTCCCCAAACCAAAGTTGTATAAATGCAGCCCATGTTCCGTTGATTAGGTCTTTCTCCATCTGAGTCAGCGGATAAAGAGTTGTGTCTCGCATGGGGTCGAACGACATCGTAGAAGGTTGATTCGAATCAGCTCCGGCTTCTAAAAGTACCTGTACCATTGTCACCCAGTCATCTTCGTCCTTTGAGTCGTCAAAGACCGAGATAGTATTGAGATGCAAAGCAATATGAAGGAGATAGCACCCATTAAGATTGTTTACCAAAGCCGAGTTCTCTCGAAGTTTCTGCCGGACATATTCAGGAATACGACGCTGCACGCACAAAGCCAAAATCCAGCCCTGTTCCCAGCGCCTTTGGTAACCCATCATCAATAATCTGATGAAATTATCGCTAGCGGACCGATCAGTTGCAATTCGATCAACCTCTTCAATCAGTGCGAATACTGTTGCATTGCAGCGAATATCTGGCTTTTTGATGTGATGTATAAAGGATGATATTGTCGACACTAGCGGGCTATCATAGTTATGATTGCACCTTAAGCTAAACGTCAGATCTTCGGCCAGTTAGAAGACTTTCAACTGCATGGTAATTGAGCGACACAGTGATAGATGAGGGTCAAATAGATATTTTGTCTAATCCAACAAAACCTTTTGCATAGCAGGCCGCAGAAGAAAATCCTCCACTGTTCTGTGTAGAAAAACAACACAACACTCAGGGGATGCTAGATAATGGAAGTTCGGATCGAACTTCAGGAAGTCACAACGAGCTTTAACCCGTTTTCTTGTAATGCATTTCTCTCTTTCGTAGTGATCTACTGACCATGGATTTAATTTTGCGAGTAATACATAATCAGGATTATTCTGTTCCTCATCTAAAAATACAAAGGTTATTACCGGCCACATTCCTCTCGCAACCAAACACATTTGGACGATTTGTGATGTTTGGTGGCGATAACGCTTCTCGATAGTATTTAGCATTCGGTCAAAGACTTCGTCGAGGCCAGGTGGAATATCCTCTAGTCTAGCTTCCAGTTCAAAAATCGTATCTTGATGTGTCAACCCTTTCAGGATCTCCCTGACAGCGAGGACGACCCAGAGAAAAACACCTCTAGATTTGTTTGATATTTGCTCGATAAGATTCCAATAACGTTTGTCTATTTGTGTGATGCGAAAATCAGGATGGTAGGTAATTAAGTCATAAGTATAACGTTGAATGTCTGTTCGGGTAAAGTAATGTAAGGGCAGCAATTGGCCAGGGATTGGGTCGATGAATGTCTCGATTTCTGTCCAAGGTCGACTCGAGACGATAACTTTAACATCTGCGGATGTTGCAAATGCTTTCAAAAGGCGTGCAATCTCTGCCGGATCTTCCATGTACTCATCCACACCGTCAATGAAGAAAACAAACCTGCCTGGCCATAACTGTTTCTTGGTAAGTTTTTCGAATGCGTCAAGAAGCTCATTTCGTGACCAAGAGCCATCCATATTGATACCTGAGTGGTCAGGCGATGCCCATCTTTCTGGAAACAGTTTTGGCAATACCGAAAGACAATTTCCCAAGATGTTGTAAAGTAGAGATTGTAGAAGGCCTTGTTGATATTTCTCCAATTCATTCCCAGCATAACAAAAGAAGCAATTGCCCATAAAAAGAGGTTTTGTGCCAGCCCAAGCCAATAGCGCGGCTTTTACAACATTATTACCCACTAGGTACTTCATGAGTGTAGATTTGCCAGAGCCAGCGTTTCCATTGATCCAATATATATCACCACCTTTACGGAGCCATTGCAAGAATCCCGTCGTTTGAGGGTCATATACCCAATCGAAGGTGCCATTATGTGCTTCAACAACGTTGGAGATTCGTCGACCCATTCCTTCGTATTTGAATTTTTCAAGGACTGCTCGCTCAGTAGCAAGTGTACTACCGTTCTCGATATGTTGGGATAGTTTGTTCTATAATCCAGCCTTGGTCTGTTCATAATTACGATTATCTTGAGACAGAGTAGATAAATCATCTCTTAAGCCTGAAAGATAACCCATGATGTTTGATTCTGTGCGATCTTGGCTACGTTGTAATCCCATGAGTGCTATACTCATAGCAGAATGCTTATCACTAAAACGCAGTACATATTTAGCTTTTATTAAAATGTCAGATGGAAATCGATCTGAAACGTGGAAGCGTACGCCAAAAGGGCTACAAGTCTAAGTATCAATTGATTTCGAAACCATCCAGCCGTTTCGAGATCTCGGAGATGCAAGCTTCCTTCCACAAGCTACGTATTGCTTGACGAGCACTTGCCCAATTCGTGTCTGCTTTTTTAATATTCAACCCATCAAGGTCATGCAAAAGCTTGTCTGATAGTTCCTTGCATTGTGAAGCAAGACCAATAAGCGCTAGCTCGTCCTTGTTGTAGCTATGTTTCCCTTGGCCAGTGCTTCGTGCACTCAAATCATTGCTGATAGAACTGAGATCCGAGATAATCGTTGAGAGCTCGAGGTTGTTGGCCAAGGCTCCCTCGGAGGAGTGATGCAACTCGGTATCAGTGGAGATGACCTTTGAACCAAAGTCTACAAACTGAATTATAGTCGCCGCGAGACTAAGGGCTGAGAGAGGATCAAGCATTCTGCAAGGGGAATTACAGTTCTATTGGAATAGAGTGATTGAGAATGGGAAGACAAAATTGAAGCCTGATTGATATTGTTTAATTATGCAATGGTGTAGTGACACAGTGAGCCGACCACTGCCTCAAAAATTATCTTCATGGATGTAACCTGCCGTGGTCGTCAGACCTTGGCAATATATTGAGCCCATCATGGAGCACATTTTGAGAACTGTCATCCAAGTGGAGTCGGTATTGAGCGCTGAATTTTATACATAATCAAGGCAAAATCCAAACGCGAGGGCGTAGTAACGAAACAATTCAAATGGCCCAATTGCACAGCTTCTGACTGAGCAGCAGACTATTCCACATCCAGATAGTCAGGAAACACCACATGTCAGTTCTGGTATCGAACTCCAAGATGTCTTGTTGTCCGAAAACTGGCAGTGGTTGTAATCGAAGAACTTCGGAGCAACAGAGGCCCGTGCATATTAACAGTAGCCTTGCAGCAAGGCTGAATATCCCACATTCCACGTGGACGGGAGGATCATCAGCATACAAAGATAATCTGTTGAGCAGAAGCTCCATGAATTTCAACATCTACCAATATGAATTATGTCTACAACACGCTTGACCTTTCTATATCCCACATTGTTTCGAGGAATTCGAGCTAGCGAACCTATTGCTCCTAGAGTGCGAATACAATCCAGACGAGCAAATCGAACACAACGGCCAAGACAATTTGGCACAACCCAGAACAGGAGGGATGTCTTTGTGCAGAGACATGGAAAAGCTGTAGAGCCTTTTTTGAAGGAGGGAGAGAATGAAAGCAATGTAAAAGTATTTGTGCCGGAGGAGGAAGTCGAGGTCGAGGAAGAGGAGGAAGAGAGTCCGAATGATGCAAAAGTGGGAAAAGAGTCAGAGAAAGCAAACAAAGCCAAAAACTACGAAGGGAAAGCAGAAAAGGGTCCTTCTTCTTCAGCGCCTCTGTCGGAAGAGACGCAGGCTGCCTCAATTATAGCTGGTGATTCCGGAGCTACATCGAGATCTAAAATCACTCAAGGGCCGGATCCACTGACGCCCCGTCAACAAGCTGCTGCAAATACCGGTAAAATGGCGCCGCTGGAAACAGTATTACATATGCCACCACCTGAGTCTGCAGAAGCCCAAAATTCATCAAAACCACCGCATCTCCAAACTCCACCATATGTTCATCATTTCGATACATATGCTTTGGTACAGCAGGTTCAGGAAGGGGGCTTTACAAAGGATCAGAGTATTACTTCTATGAAGGCAGTGAGGGAATTACTAGCCATTAACTTGGATGTTGCCAAAGATGGTCTGGTTAGCAAGAGCGATGTAGAAAACGTTAGTCACATATTCACTGTTAGACTCTACTCTTACATAATTGCTAAAGTCAGTCGCATAGGAAATCTATCTCTTCCGTGCAGCATGTTCCGAGTTGAAATCCGAAATACAAAACAACCGCAAGGCGAGCGAAGAGAAGATGCGCAGAGAACGGACATTGCTACAACATGAAGTCGATATTCTCAATCAAAAGCTCACTCAAGAGTTGCTCACACTCAAAGATGATCTAAAAGGAATGTTCGACGATCGCAAAATGACTGTGCGACAAGAACAGCGAACAATGGAAACTGGAGTATGTAATTCTTGTATTTTCTCCTCTTTGCGATTTCTAACAGCAACATAGATCCAAGAACTAAACTACAAAATAACCGTCATGCTCAATAGTGACGCCAAATCTGAGATAGAAGGTCTCCGATGGGTACTTACTCGAAGATCAGTCATGGGAATATTGTTCATGGCATTCATGGTGTTGACAAGCTTGAGATATGCAAGTTATAAAGCACATGAGCATGAGGAAAGAAGGAAAAAGGAAGCAGAAATGCATGCGAAACATGATGAACACATTCAGGATTTACCTTCGCAAGGAGCGGCGGAAATTCTGGCTGCCAATTAGCGAGTTTTTGTTGAATTGAGCGAGATACCTCATAAACATTGATGCGATTTTCTAGAGTTGATGAATACAATACCACATACCATTTCCTCGTTTTACTACATGACCACAATCATAATAATACAATACTGGACAGTCTCCAGATATTCAACCCGAAAAAAAAAGATAAAAAAGTAACATGTCCAAGTCCAGTCATCTCATCACAGAACGAGAAGTGTACTTACAAATCGAGGTACTCTCTCGCATTTCGTATTCCAGTGAGCCTAATCAACGGCGAAATCAGATAAATCGTAGTCATTGTTGACAAAGTTGGAAATCATTGTAGTGGTGTGGAACTTTACAGCTCGATGGTTGAATTTTGCCAGCAGGGCCCGGCCTGCTGGAAGTTGACATGTTTGTTGTTGATTGCATACGGGACACTGTGATGTACCGTGGTTGGATAGTTGAATATGGTGTACTATTGTACAGCCGTTGTTGTGGTTTTGGTTGCTACCTATGGCCATTGCCATGTGGTTGTTGAAATGGGAATATTCGAATCACAAATTCGAACGTGTGTGAAATCGGCTTGTGCTGGTGTTGATATGGATCGGGGTAGTAGCTGTTGCCAACACCCAAGGTGTAGATTATTTTTGAATATGGTCCATCGTTAGATGGGACATGTGAAGTGGATTTTACTGTGAATTCGTCAGCCGAAATTTCGAAGTCGATTGTTGAGAAGTGACGATGAGACGACTGGACTATGAAGACATGTTTTTTGATACGAGGAAGAGACCTTCTAGAGATATAAAGGCAATAGGCTTAGTGGTGAGAGTGAAAGCGAAAGGGAGATGAAGATAAAGATGAAGTAAATTTGTGTCCTTTTGTTGAGTTTCATTCTTCACATTCTCTCCAAGCAAGCCTCAGTTTCAACTTCGGTTAAGGTCATATTGCCCCACTTTTCTTTGCGTCTTGTCTTGATAGAATTGTTTTCTTAGAGACAAAATGAGTACGAACATTCTTATGGCGTTGTTTGAGCTGGAATATGTGGTATGGCTATCATGACTGATCCACATTTATGGTTCAATGCTATTTGTTGTATTCCATCATAAGTACATTATACACAGTATCCCTCACTCAATACTCCCGTTTCTCCTTCAAACTCCTTCTCACCACCAGATCCAACCACCTTCATCGACTTCCCAGCACCAAATTCATTGATATGTTAGATCCTACAATCTCTTATTGACCATGAAAATGATATGCCTCACCTCAAATACTCACGGGTTATGGTATCTCTTCATGCATTGCTCTCATCCACATGTCACTCATGCGTACGAACCTTCTCATGGTAGCGCATTTAGCCACGGACTTTGTAGGGTAGGATCTATCTCGACAGTGAGGTTAGCATGGAACTATGATCAGTATTCCTTAAGTAAACTTGAAGTTCTCCCAGGAGGATGAAATGGTATTGGGATCACGCACGTTAGAACTGTCGCATGAATTGAGGGAATTCCCGGTCTGAGTAGTTTCCAAGAGAAATGCTACTGCAATCGTATTGAAAAAAAACTCATCGCCACCCTAGGCGTCTTCTAGGATATATACTCTTATCTTTTAGTTCGACTTGAATCACGAAAACGTTGCTCGAGTGTGTCGATGGCTGAATATGATGTTTTCCAAGCCCCAGAGCTCGGCTCTGCCCGTCTCGGATATTGCAGTGGACCATCGTCAAAGTGAGTCGGCTTTGGGACCGGATGAGAGATGATTCTAGTGGCAGGAAGTGGCATATATGACCAGCGTGGTATTTGAGACTTAGACGATTCAATTGTGATTTCTCGGTAGGATGTTTTTGATTGCTGATACACTGGTCTCGATTCTGAAGAACGATATGCAGAGTCTGGTGGGTTTGTTTGTGGATGTTGACGGGATTCTGGATTCTCGGCGTTCCGGTAATGGTTAGTATTTCTATTGCTTTGGTAGGGATAAGGGTTTCTAGTGTAACGGTCTCCTGAGCGATCTTTGTCGTCGTGGGACTGGGTCATTGGTTGTTGGTTATGGTCTGTTTTGTTTTTTAAGATGCCCTTTAAAGGTTTCGGCATCTTCATCCGATCATTGTAGTACTTCTTGGGCGCTGGTGGCGTTCGATTGATAGTTGAAGAGCTACGGTGAGGCTCGTTTTGATATTCTGGTGACCTCGATGCAACTCTGGGTCTGTTGTAAAACTGGTACTCGTTGATGACATTTTGTTCTACCGCTTCCTGCCGCGTTTCGCGTCTGGGGTTCCGATCATCATGGTAACTAAATCCGCGATGTCCTTCAGAAGCTTGATATGTTTCTGACCCCTGATTCCGACTTCGGGGTCTTCCTCCAATGAATAGCTCTCCCAGTTTTAATGCCGTGGTATCTGAATCTGCTCTCACATCAAGGCTATACGAACGGCGCCTGGTAACTATACGGGCAACCGGAGTACTGGTGACACCCCCAGGAAATCGATTGATAAGCTCACGCTCCAACCATTCTGTCTCTGAAGCATCTGCGATGTCGTAATTATCCAAGATGTTCTTAATTGCGGGGACTGAATCACACCAGTTCGCTGCAGGTCCATCCAATAGAACATCTATTGCCCACAAATATACTTTAATTGGAATGGTACCACAGTTGTTAGAAGCGATGTCAAGCTTAATTCTCTGGAGCCATCTTGAAGCTGACTGGCCTTCGCCATGAAACTTTCCTGCCTGTTCAAATTTAGGCAAACGATATGAGAAACTCATAGCTCAAAGGAATATGCTGAAGTGTGAAAAGATTCCAAAACTATTCCATTAGAATAATTCGGTTTAATCAGGAAGAAGAAAAATTATTGGTTTGATTTTGAGCATATGAGGTTGATGTATAAAGACTTCAATTGTTGTTTGAATTGACTGTGACACAGAAAATCATATCGTCAGCGATTTTCTATGATCTTGAGCCTCATAAAAAGCGTCGCCGAGTAGAGAAGAGTTCCTTTCTTAATTTGGGTCACCACAAACGTGTCAGAATTTCAAACACGATCTTAGCGCTTTTCAAAGAAAGATAAAGCCTTGTTTATTTTCGGATAACCAATCGGTTGATCCGAGCTGCTAATAAGTATTGAAAGTAGAAACGTCGCAATTGACATTCCTCCTTCGCGTGTTATTCTTTTGCGTGGTCTCTATAACGGGAAAAGACTGCATATTCGTCACTACTTCTAGGCGCTCAACTTCGAGAAATAACTAACTAACAAATGGTAATTTTCAGTGCCAAATACTATGATATTGATAACTAACGGAACCTTAGCATGTAATCATCCGAATAGGTGCAGTGCCTTCATTCCAATCACGCCACTGAGCGATGAACTGAGTTCGAAAGCCTTAAATGATAGGTAACCGATTTCAATTGCTTCAAGAATGAGATATTGGAGTAGGCAATCTATGAGATAAATTCTATTGGTCGTTGAGCATAAGCGAGTGTGACCCAAGGAAGCGCTCACGATGCAAACCAGAAAGAGCCAACCAGAGTGGACGTGTGAGCTGACTGCATGGAGCATGAACCGACACATGAAGAAAGAAACGTCGGTGAAACGGTCACTTGATGCGAAAAGTCGTTTTTAAAGGCAGCCCCCAATTCTCCCAGGTACTTTGCGAAAGCTAAAGGTATATAAGGATATAAAAGCAAGGACAAAGAGCTTAGGTGTAGATATTTGAACAATCACGTGATTACACAGATGCTCGAGCCAAGGCACTAGGCTCGATGGAGTACTTTGTATTCCAAACAAGCAAACGCAGGATGCGGCTGACGCGCATTCTCGTATTAGAAATTTGGATCTTAGAATTCAAACCTCCAGATATATTATTCTGTATGTTCGTCGGTGGTCGAGATCAATTAGACAAACATTGCCTCCGCTGACGCTAGCCCATTGCAATACAAGTAGATTTGTATGCCAATTGAATGCAGACTTTGACCTTGTCTTATCTTGGATATCACGAAAAGGCGAAGTTTTTGGAATCAATTGTGGCGGACTAGACGTATGAGCTTAAAATATGGCAGATGAATCCCAAGATGCATCCTTCACATCATTTTGGCACCGATCTGTTGATAAGATTTCGTCCCAGAAGGTCAAATTTATGCCCAATATCACGAGACTTAAGACTTGTGAGTTGACCTAACATTTTTCTCGTTTTACAAGCTTTCTTTCCCCTCTTATATATGTCTACCTCAATACCTTAAGCTGCTCGTTTCACTTGAGAGATTACGCGCTTAATACAACTACTCACTTAGCATGAGCTATTTCAAAGTAACTACCTCATCACTATCATTTCTACGAAACTAATTGAAGATGACAGCCAAGGACCAGGATAGCGAGACAAAATCTGGAACAGCTCAAAAACAACATAGACGAGCTCAAGTCCGACGAGCTCAAATGTTAATTTGCCCCTATTGTGATTAGTTCTCACTTTCATCGCTAATTCCTTTCCTAGAGAACATCGACAGCGAAAACAGAACTACGTCAAGCATCTTGAGGAAGATGTGATACGTCTTCGGGGGATGATTGCTACAACAGAAGACGAAAGTTCGGCCCTGATGAAAGAAAATAGAGCAATAGAATCGACTTTATCAGCTTCAGGTATTGCGAATCTTTCAAGTCTGAAATCGCAAAATCGAGGTCCCCCTGCAGGCAACCCGATCAATATGCCTCTCCCACAAGGATATGATTCACTCCGTGGCCTTACCACTTCAGACTCAACCCAAGAGATAAGGCCTACCATTAGAACCGTCGACTACGAGTCAGAAAATGATAGACTTTCCAGCTATATCAGTGATATGCTTACTCAGGACAGTGATCCACTCACTGGTTACTTCTCCGAGATTCACGATGTACCATATTCGGGTACTTCATCTGGTTCTCATATCAATATACAATTCGATGAGTTTCTAAATGCATCTTGCCTTCATCTTAGCGAGCCATCCGACAGTTCTACTAAAGAACATTGGGCAATTGATCTTTCCAAACCTCTACCACCACTTCCTGGTCAAGTGTCGGTACCTGCAAATGCAGTACAGAAACCATCACCTGACATATCGCTTGTAGCGATCAATTTCATTCTTGCGTAAGTCATTCTCTCTGTTTGATGACATAGTCATGTATTGATTTCATATCTACAGTCTCGAACACCCTTGTCGCACCCACTTTCACCATATACAAGATACTCCTCCCCCTTTCGATCCCGCCGGGGATCCATCCGGTCACGAGCTCATGGCTTCAACACATATCTTCGCTCAAGCACCGCTTGAAGCATTTAATGAATCAACTTCCGAAGTTTCGTGGCTTTCTTCTTCTGTTTCTTTGGCTCAGCTATATGCCATGTCGCAGTCGCTGCCTGTTTCAGACTTTGAGATTACTCCTGTTCAGGCTTGGTTTATGATAGCCGAGAAATATCATAATGGTATTGAGAAAGTAGTTGGAACAAAAACTATGAATAATTTGAAGAGAGGTCTGGGTAGTCTATCTCGCTGTTTCCAGTTTGGGGCTGTGATGGATGTTGACAGCTTTTGGGAGGTAGTGGATGACGTTATGACACAAAATGGGAGTTGATAATAAGAGTAGGGTGTTAAGTCAGTGGTTGTATTGAATTCGAATAACTGATAAAATACTTCCCCCAAACACTTATTCTCCAATCTGTTATGGGTATACAGCAAATAACTGTGTACGTGAAGAAAAGAGCTTGGCGTGGAAGTTGAAACGACGGGAATTCATTGGACGGAGCCTAGAAGGGCTTGAGACCTCGAATTTGTGTTGCATGTCCATTGAATTATGATGCGGCAACTTTTTAATCTCTCAGGGTTTCGTTAGAGTGGGCTGATTGCAATCAGTTTGAGCAAGAAGATAAACCAATTCAAATTCGGCATTTTCATTTGAAATTCCAATTTTAGAACTGAAACCATGATATTCGCATTCAGGTGCGACTATTTTCCAAACCGATCGCACTACTTCTGAGCAAAAACCAGCTGCAAGCAATTTCCCAAAAATCCCGATGCACATTTTCCTCATTCTTTATTCCGAAAACATTGCCACTCGCCTGTTCCTAGCGAACCACACTAAGCCACCCCTTTCATTCTTTATCCCCATGTCTCACTTGCACCCATCGAGCCACATTCTTCTATTCCTCAAAAAGGGCTTCCATTCCCGAATTCTTCCCTCTACTTATCTTATCAGGAAAGGAATCAACATCATCATTCCCAACCCACCTTCCAAATTTTCCATCTCGAAATTCATTTTCCATAATGGATAATAATCACGGTACTAATCGGCCTGGTACCGAAAACCAGGATATACGTACGGGTCATGTACTAAAACCTAGTAAATTTCTCAGCGCATTGAGAATTTTACAACTTCTTCTCGCGCTTGCAATATTGGGGTTGGCGGGTTTCGTGGTGACGTTTATTGGGTATTCGGGGGCGATTTTGGATCTTTTCGTCGTATGTTTTCTTTCCCTCCAGTCTATCAGTTCTCTCCTCTAATCCTTCACGACATCACTAACAAACCTTCCTAATACAGGCCAGCGCAACAATCCTAATAATCTTCTACATCCTCCTCTCCACCCACCGTTTCACAAGCATCTACAACTACTGGGCCATCGCCTGTCTCGATATTTTCCTCGTCATTTTCTGGCTCGCGGCTTGGATTACGTCCGCCGTGCAGGTGCGTCGCTATCGTGGCCGATTTAACTACTACGGATGCGGATATTACTTTTGCAGACGCGATCTGTTGGAATTGGAAGAGCGAGATGATTTGAGTGAGGGGTTGGAAAAGAGAGCTAGTACTAGCTATTCTACCTTTAGAGGGGTGTATATTGCGGCTGCGGTGTTGGCTGCTATTGAATTGTGAGATTACCTCTTTTTATATTTTTATTTTTTGTCTTTTTCCCTGCGAGCAACTTTACCAGGATAGAGGGCGGAATTGGAAGACAATCGCTAACTTAAGCCCAGCGTCCTCTTCATCATAACCTTCGCCGTTACCATGGGTAAAATCCTCTCTCATCACGACGAAGGTCATCACAGTGCGGCCTCCCCCAATAAAAAACATACAGCAATGGAAATGCAAACTCCGGGGCAAACAGGTCCTATGCAAACGGGTGCTGCAGCTCCAAATCCTGCGAACCCTGTTGCTCATCAGGGCGTGAATGAGCCGGGGTACTCGGGAAACGCTGCTCAGAGGGTTTGAGTGGATAGAGGAGAGGTAATGGAACACATGAGTTGACTGAATGTGGTAGAAAAGTGATTTTCGTCGGATTTTTTGTTTCGTTTGCTAGAAATTAGTGTTCTGAGTCGCGCAATCCAAATCCAAGCATTGTCGTTTTCTTAACCGATTATAACACAATTGTGTGGTCAACGCAGTGAAATATCGATCGATTAAATACTCTGCTCGTTGTGAATTTTGAGGCTGCATTCAATCTTGATCCCTAAACCTAATCCTTGTCGTCAAAGGAGACGGAAAAGGCTGCCTGTTGAGTTACCATGTCTTTTTTTCCAGTTCATTTAAGAATTTACGACTGTGGTATTCGCTGCCTATTCTTTATTCGGCTCGATATTTTGGAGTGCATACAAGGCTAGTTCGTCGGCCAAGTGATGTATGATGAGCGGCTCGGAAGGATAAGGTACATCTGGCGATAGTTCTGTTGAATCCTTTGACAGATTAATTAAATATGAGCAAAGAAGGTGATGTTGATATGGATAAAATGATTTTCGATGCTCAGTTTATTGATGTACATTTGACTTGTTTTTTATGCAGAGTAGCGAAAACAAATTCTATGTTTTGGATGAACATGAGAAGACGAATCATTTGCCTATACGGTCTTCGCGAAATGATCAGCCGATGGCTAAAGGCAAACGGTGGTGACTAACGGAGATAATTCCATGACTTAAATATCCTGTGACCTTAGTATCGTAATATTCTTTTCTGTATTTGTGCAAAGCAATGTCAACAACGCATCCCGGAGGTAAGTGACACAATTCCGAAGCCCAAAAATACCCTTCTTAGTCTGCGACATGCTGGAAGAAGCTCTACCTCGCTTTAACTTTCCGAACAGCTCACTACCTTGAAACATCATAAACTTCGTGGCAACCTTTTGGGAAACCTCGAAGTCTCGGCAAATTCATTCCAGCCAGGCACGCATCAACAACAAATAAAAAAATGCATCGTCTGTAAATACTGCGGCCAATGAGCTTGTGATTGATTTCTTTTTCCCATCGTCATGTGAACATCCTACTGTGGGTACCTACGTAGGAACATGAAGAGTGCTGTTATTGCGGCAGAAGCTATTGAGGTCTCTTTGAATGTCAGGGAAGTTGTAGAGGTAGTGACTGGACTGCTGACGTGAATATAACGATGCTTGTGGTTGTAGTAGGAATTGCTAAACGAATCCATAATTATCAGTGTCGGCACAGCATAGGATGTTGCCAGGGAGACTCGAAACAAATCCGCGGATCACTTCCATCAACCATTGCCTAATCTGTTCTTCCGAATGAAGTTCTGCTAAACTGTGATAACTGGCGTGATAGTACCCTGTATCGTAACATACTCAGAAGGTTGAGTTCTCCAGTCACCGACCATAAACACTCGAGTCACTACAAGGTCCAAAAGATCGTCAATGTCGAATGATTTTTCCTAATTTTGTGATCCTGTATGTGTCAAAACTCTTAAGACTCTCACTATCATTCTTCTGGAATGACTGAAATTGGGATTCATGACCGACAAAACATGTAATGGCTCGAAGACACAATGGCTGCATAACCCTCAAGTATCTCTCCGTTTGTGAAGACCATTGCTAGAATAACACTTCCTTTCAGCAACTCGAAAATACAATACTGGGAATAACTTTTACCTTCGAACGTTACATTCACAAAGCCTCAGAAGTTTTATCACCACTATCAAGAACTTCCTTGAATCAAGGTGTGTGAAATGAAGTATACCTCCAAGCAACGGGTTTTCCGATACTAAGTAGACTGCAAGACAAAACATATCTTCCAGAACTCAAGACCTCACGATGAGTTCTTATAGTAAATAACCTTCTTCAAAGCAAGCCATGACAACGGCAGCTCAAACTACAGTCATTCGACAACCTGTGAATAGAGTCCAAAATCTATCTCGTGTCGTTGATATGCTAACGTACGTCGTTCTCTAGGCTCCCACACAGCGAATGGGTGCGCGATCCAATACTGGAAACAGCACGCATCAAGACCTAAAGATTTGTGTAGACGCGTGTTACGTCGTTCTATGCTGCCCTTTCCATGGTTGCGCTGGTAGTGGTAGCGGCAATGATTGTGGTCGAACTTGCGGTGGCTGTGATGGCAATGATTGCGGTGGCGATTGTTAGTCGTCGACGATGGAAATGAGTTTGGGCACAAGTATTGAATACTTTAACAAACTCTTAGATACACTGTACTAATAGCAATATAATATCATCGTTGTTTTTGACAATACGGGCTATCTTCTGTTGAGCTTCTTCGTTTGATAAGAGTTCGAAAGAAAATCATCAGATCTCAGCGCCCCTCTCGATGACATTCCAAACCTTGTCCGAGCTATCGTATAGCTGCAAGGGCAAGGGGGTCCAAAACTTAATTTCTTCCGAAATCTTTCCAAATTTAGGATGCCGAGTGGTTCAGACCCCTCCCTAGGAGAGCTGAACTGATAAGTCTCAACATGACTGCTCGACACTCACAACTAGGATTTGCGCTATTTAATAAAGGATTGGACCGTTACACTGTGTAGCACTACTCCACAATTAAGACGGCAGAAAATATACGAACAGGATCAACGCAACGTTAAGCAGTAACAATTGAGCGAAAAGATGGAGATCCGCAACTTGCTGCTAATAAGTTGTGGCGTAGTAGATAATGCATGAAACTTATGAAAGAGCACAAAGAGTCTAGATCTGACACTCAGATAAATGAAAAAGTGCGCAAGCTACTCGGTATCGCCAGCCTCGTTTGCAGGGGATAGAAGTTTGGTGAAACAAGCAGAACGAAATGTTTGCTGACTCGTAGATTGTGAGACTTACATGTGCGTGATGAACTGTACTTTTGTATACCAGAAGCGCGCGGAGCATACCATGCAGGTACCAAAGAAGGAGGTACATGATAGTACGATACCACATTGTGAGGCGAGTAAGATTTGATTTGCTTGCAGATATACGTGGCTGTGTTGGGTATTTGCTATTCACCGTTTGTTCATCAAGTTATGGTTGGTCAATGGTCTCTTATACGAAACCACCCGGTTTTTTTCAACCCTGTCCTGGTTTGCCAACAAAAGATCTTGAAGAGGTATCCACTATGCACCTAAACCCTACAACGTCATAGAGGCCAATGATATCTGCACGGCCCATGATAGCACATGTTTGCTGGATCTGAGGGAATTCAAAAGGCTCGAAAATCCCCCATCGATATCCTCTTCATTCAGACTTCAGACTTACACACTTTCCTATCAAACAAACTTTCAACCCTACTAAAACCTCTTCAAACCGTCAGTATATCTGTACTCGTATCTATTAGGCCTCTCTACTAACTATCATTTACCTAGACATCCCTCAAAATGCCTTTCGAACAACCAGTCGTTGAGCAACAAATCCAATCCGAAGCTCCTATGAGCTCCGAGAACATTGGTATCGAGATGCAACAACCAGTATGATATCCCTCTCACAACACAGACTTACTACCATAATCTACAACATACTAATCTTTTCCCTACAGAAACCAGTTCCTACCATGGGTACCGAGACCAACCTTCGTGGTGGTGAGTCCGCTGGCTGTGAATGCTGTGGATGCGGATGTGGTGAACAATGCTGTTAAAAGACGGAGCTCGGAGTGATGGAAGCGAAATGATGATAGTTAGCGATGGATAAGGATTCAACTCTGAAATACAGAGATTGCAATATGGGTTTATGATTTCGACGATACAATACAATACATACTGATGAGAATAATATATTTCTCAAATCAACACACAACGTTTGTTGTTTGCTTCATTCGTATTGCTTCATGCCGGATTCCGATCTTTCTCTAATAACACCGCCAAGTTGATTTCTCCACGTTTCCGTATCTTGGCTGCTTGCGTCCTCACTCATCAAGCTTTTTTCAAGGGTGGCTGCAGTGATACGACACGGGAAGTACAAATTAGCTTCATAATTGGCTCGGATAAATATGGGGTTTATGTCGGGTAATGTGGGTAAGCACTAGACACACATATTTAGTAACTAATTTGCGGGAATTCGAGAAAATCGTTCGATCGTGAGAGAAGAGATAATTTATGAAAAGAAGAGGATTTTAGTTAAACAGGTCGTCGTTAATGAATGAATTCAATTCTCTTTCGAAGGCTTTTCAACCAATCGCTATTCTATACTCAGGAGTTAAGCATTTTCTCCGTTTGTCGTTTTGCTCAACATCTAGATCAGCGATATGCCACTACGGACCCTCCCGCTGAAAGACGTCAAGTCAAGCTTTTGACAAGCCTCTAACTCTCATCGCCAATTTCCTCGGCAGAAAATAAAATGAAACTATTGATACTACGATGCTTTTGGAAGTTATCACTTGCAGTCACAGTCAGACTGTCAGATATATGCAGCGCAGTCACAAATCTCATCGTACTTTCCCTTCTACGCTCAAACAAATCTCCACAGAGTCGAGTAACAATAGGAAGGTGCCTAATTAAGTATGCTTCACGACGTGAGATGAATTATTCATAAATTCTGTAAGACTTTCGCAAAAGTATCTCTTTTCCCTCTCTCTCTCTACAGTGTTGTTTGTACTTTTCGTATCGGATCGCGAAATCTAGTATTTTCTCTTGTATTCTCCAAACGCCACCATGCATCCACACTCATACCTCGGCCCAATCGTCCTACTCACCACCATCATATCCGCTCTTCCAGAAAAAGAAATTCTCGTGCCCATTCTTCCCCGTCAATCCTCCGAAGAAGATTTATCTCACCTCCGTCTGTTCTCCAAACACAACCTCAGGCACCATCCCCCCCTGCATCGAAGTAATAACCATCCAATCCGCCTGCACCCCCAACGGCACCACGCCTCTTGATTATCTCGCTCACGCACAATGTATGTGTAATGGTGGATTCTTCAGCAACTGGCTTGGATGTCTCAGTTGCGATTATGTACATGGTGGACGATCCCCAGCGGTCGTCAGCGCATTTAATACTATTATTACCAGTGCGTCCAACCAACTCTGTACCGGTACACCTACTGCGAGTTTTGCGGCAATTTTCAATAGTTTGGGAGGAGGAGATATAGCAGAGGGAACGGCAACTCAATTGACGGATTTGTATCCGAGTGAGACGGCGGTTAGTCTTTATTATACTGCGAGTGGAAATCAGGGACTAGGCGCTATTACGGGAAGTGCAACGGGAGCTACGAAGACGGGTGGTACGTCGGCGAATGTGGCGGCAACGGGATCTTCATCGGCTTCTGGGGTTTCGGCTACCGCTACAAAGACTAGTGCGGGTAGTGCTGGTACGACGGCAAGTGGAACTGGAACTGCAGCTGGAAGTACATCTGGTTCGACTGGAGGCGCTGCACCAACCGGGGTCATGAGGGGTTTCTTGGGAATGGCTGTCGGTGGGGCTGTAATGGCTGCTTTGTGATTTGTTCAATTGACGAGGATGGGCAAAGAAGATGAACGTGTATGACTATTCAAACTATTAATTAATAACGCCAATAACACAATGATAACGTGTAGCTCCAAGATCTCTGATGTTTTATTGTTCTCCTCAACTCTCCTTCTTATATCCTTAACTCAAGCGAGATGGTCAGATATTTTAAGTTTCATATTCACAATCAAAGATTCTGAGGATTCAGAACTAACATTCTATTGGAAACCATGGAATTTATTTTCAATTCAAATATCAACTTCGAGGCCCATCATCCAAGCCGGATACAAATATCTGGGAAGTAGTGTCCAACATAAATACAGACAGCCCCAATCCATTGTTCAGATCAATCTTCAACTCAACACTTTAGTCTTCAAACGATTTTAAGAGAATCTGATCTCGGTGTAATTCATTCACTCACAAAGACACAGTTTTCTCTCTTCTCAAATCCATCAGTATAATGAGTTTCCCTAATTCGGTGTGTATCATCTCTACTATGTATCAATGGGATTGAAGGAAGAATTGCATTATGCACTATATCATACACACTCCCAGTTTCTGCTATATGGGATAGAAGTCAAACCCTTGATTAGGTATTCCAATTTCATGTATTTCTCATCTGTGGAATGCATTTTTGGACAACGGCATAATGCAGATTTATTATATCCCCCAGATGATATTTATTGATATCACAGAAAGGGTCAGTCACATCAAGAAAATCCCAGAAATCGCAATTTTCAAGATAGAAGTATACATATGATAGCCTTCAAATAGAAAAAGTTCTGACTATCATATCAATCTCATACATTCTCTCAAAGCCCATCGTCCATCTTTCATCCATCTCCCATTTTCCCTCCAAGTTCCCATCCGAATATGGATACGAACGCAAAGAAAATTCCTCCTCAATCTCGAGTTCATACCTACCTAGAAGGAGCTGTTTAATTAACATGCTCTTTTCTTGTTCTTCTTGTTCTTCTTGTTCTTCTTCTTCTTCTTCTTCTTCTTCTTCTTCTTCTTCTTCTTCTTCCTATTTTACAGATATATCAACCCAGAACACCAAACGAGGGCGTTTAGTAGGTCTAATCAATCTATATAACAAATTAACTAGTGGGATTTAGTTGTTAACATGGTAAATTATCGCACTGAATGTCCGGAACAGATGTGGTTGAATCTGCAGTGTATGATTGATTTCCAGCGGAATATCATATAGACTTCGTAGGATATGTTCTCACTATGTACTCCTATTTCCCGAAAGAATGAGTATTATAGAAGATTGAAAGATGAGTAGTAGCAAAAAAAAGAAGAAAAACAAGAAAACTCCTCACATCCAACCAACCCTATCCCCTCCCCATCAAAACCCCCCAAAAACATTCTTTCCCTACTATTCCCCAAAATTTCCACAAGCTGTCCCCCTCTTCCTTCAGTAATCTCTACACTCTAGAATATAAACTCTCTCCAACTCCCTTGCAACTTACTCATACATCCTCATATACAACTCTGAAGCGGATATCTAACCACACCATGCCAATCTCCCTCCCTCACAAACCCTCCCCACCGAATCCCCCTTCCCTATCAGAAAACAGACCCCAAACCATCAAAATCATCCACCAAGCCCCCCACCTACCATAAAGCCACACAAAAATAACACACAGGTATATAACCTACCTTCTAATATCTTTTCCCCGTCTATATATTCCTCCATACTATACCCATACCCTGAGTATTCTTTTGCTCACTTCTTCGAGTCTTGATATACAGGTGATGTAATCCACAAAAACGGAAATCCCATACAAAGAGAAAAGAAAAGAAAACTTCATTTAGACCTCCGTTTAGACCTCCATCTCCATCTCCATTTCGCTTTCCCTTCCCCCCTTTCTCTTTCAAATTCCCACCTCTTTCCTTTCTTTCCCTCAACCCCCTCTGACCACCCATCCCCAAAGCTCACCACTCCACTACTCCCACTACTCCCATCACTACCCTCACTCCCCTCAATAATCACCCATCAATTCCCCTCAAATATTTCAGTATCCTGATACCCCATGTCTCCCAATACCTCATCAACTAATCACTACCACCCTCTTCCTTGTAGTACCAAGATACCATTAGCGATACCTGTATATACAACCCCGAATCCGAAGAATTTTCTTTCCATTAAGATCCACCGATTCGTACGACTTAACATGGCGAGACATTCGATATCTCCATTTTTTAGAGCAGGGTGGAAAGACAAATCCAACAACTATACCCAATACCTAGCTAATGTAATTAGAGAAAGATTCACTTCATCACAACACTGTAGAACTACCTCTATAATGCAAATGAATACGTCAAGCCTTCAATAGTCCAGAACTCCGAGGTCAATCATAATCACATCTCACAGAACGAATTTTGTCACTCCAGGATAGAATCAAGCAATTTAACAAATAATTTATTTCATTTCATTTAATGTCATATCACATAGTAGCAGCTTGAACAATCAAAGCCGCATACCTTAAACCCATTTCCTTTCCCATCCCATATCAATTATACAACCATCTTCCCTACTTATGCCTTGTTGGCACCAGAAGAACCACTGTTCTTCGCTCTCTCACCATAAGCCTTGGTAGCATAATCACCACCAATAACGATCAAATCCTCTGGTCTGTAATCATGCTTGCCAGACAAGTAGCTCTCGAGGATAGCCTTGGTACCATCGGCATATCTCTTTTGAGCATCCAAAGAGGTACCGGACATGTGAGGAACCATGGCGTTTCCACCACCGAATGGGTTCTTTGCGTAACGGAGTGGGTGGTCCTTTGGTGCTGGTTGAGGGAACCAGACATCTCCTCCGTAACCG
The DNA here is from genome assembly GCA_004786275.1 of Botryotinia convoluta. NCBI lineage: Eukaryota > Fungi > Ascomycota > Leotiomycetes > Helotiales > Sclerotiniaceae > Botryotinia > Botryotinia convoluta. The sequence goes on along the minus strand of PQXN01000095.1, from coordinate 95,947 downwards.
CGGAGGTGACCAGACTTGAGGGCCTCGGCAACATCTTCTTTGACAACGATGGCACCACGGGCGGTGTTGACCAACCAGGATCCTATTTTTGATATTAGTTTAATGATATGAGTAAATGAGAGGAAACATACCCTTCTTCATCTTGGAGATCAACTCCTTGTTGAAAAGACCACGGGTCTTCTCGTGGAGAGGGCAGTTAATGGTGACAACATCACATTGAGCCAACATTTCCTCCAAATCTGTAACACGTCTGCAACCAATCTCTTGCTCAACCTCTGGCTTAAGAGGTTGGTAATCGAAGTACAACAATTCCTTGCAGTCGAATGGCTTCAATCTTCTCAAGACACGCTCACCAATTCTTCCAACAGCGACGGTACCGACGACCTTACCCTCAAGATCGAACTCGTTCTTGGCGGCAGCGGCAACATCCCATTCTCCGGCTTGAATTTGCTCGTGTGCTGGAACAAAGTTACGGACGAGAACCAAGATGGTCATAACGACGTGCTCAGCGACGGAGACGACGTTGGATCCAGTAACTTCAGCAACAGTGATACCACCGTTGGTCTTGTTGGCAGCATTGAGATCGACGTGGTCAGATCCAATACCGGCAGTGATGGCAATCTTGAGGTTCTTGGCCTTGGCAAGACGCTCGGCAGTGAGGTAACCTGGGTGGAAACTGAGAAGGGAAGCTTGTTAGAATCTGCGAATTGGTATATAGAAAGATGGGTAGCATACGGAGTGGTAATGATGATCTCTGCGTCTACCAAGTGCTTGTCGAATTCGGAGTTCTCTCCCTCCTTGTCGGAGGTGGTGATGAGCTCATGTCCTTGGTCCTCGAGCCATTTGCGGATACCGAGCTCGTTCTCAGTTGTGCCAAGAAGCTCTGGGACCTAATCGTATTCATGTTAATCAATTGATCCAAAGATAGATACTCAATTGAAGTAGTTGGACGACTACCCCGCAGTTGAGTAGAGGGGTAAAGTAAATAAAACATACCTCTTCGGCGTGCTTCTTTCCGTCGTACAATACAAGAAGTACCTTGACCTTTTCACGATGATTACCCGTTAGCATTCTGATAGTTCCAAATGTATTATTTAGCTTCTGTGAGCCAAAAGCAGTCGATCGCGTCGTCCATGTTGGTGTGGTTCTCGCAACAGCAGAAGCTGTGAAGATTGACCGAGCACAAGGAGACGGTCTTGTTGCCAAACGAGAGAGGGAACGAGTGAAAAATACCATTTTGAATTATTGTTTTATTATTTGTAGTTGAAAAAAGTATTGATTGATTGTGGAATAAGTAACAAAGAGTATATTTCTGTTGTATGGGAGTTGTGTTAGATGTATGTATGTATATTTGGGAAAGTGCGGGGTTCGGGATGTATTAACCTATATTGGCAAACACTGTTAGTAACATGTACATCGACCAATTGAGAATATAAATGGAATTTGAGGCTTAAAGGATCAGAATAGAGTTTGGAAGATCCCAATTGTATTGATCTCTTGATCATATGAAGTTATCCATACTCCCCATCTGATGTTGTTGTCGATGGGAGGGGTAGAAGCTTACCTTTGTTTTGAGTGTCTGATATATAAAAAAGATGAAGATGTAGAGGAAATATACAAACAAGAAGTCGGGAGCAGCTCTTCAATATATATAATATTCGATACCTTCGATACCTTCAATACCCCTCAATAAATTCGGGATATCACGACTACATTCCATAGAAAGAAGTCTTGGTATTTCCACCATTTCCCCTCTTTTTCCAACAATATTGGGTCAAAACTATCCACAAATGAAAAGTGGTCGACTCGGAGGACATCATCGCATTCTCCACTTACAGCACATAAATAACCAACGAGGTAACTGGTAAGAAACTCATGAGACTCGGAGAAGGCAAAAGAATCATTCATCGATCGTCTTGCCGTGTTTGGCTGTATTGTGTGGTCAAAGGCCAATTGCCAATTTGGTCCACGTTTCCGAATGGCAATGGTATGATGGCATGATGGTTGGATGGGTGAGTCGGTATTCGGATTCTTTGGACTAGCTGGTCTAGGTGATTTCTCGTAGATTCGTACATTGTAGTAGAATATTTCTAAGGGTAGCTCGGTAGCTTTACGGGGAGCTATGATTCCGCACGTTTCCGGTACATGTAAGGTTATGGTCCACTTTACTCAAGCTAAGCTCAGGAACAGAAAGACCTTCACATAGAAGTGGATGAGAGATGCGTTACATTGCTTGCCACTATCTAGAACGTTGGGTATGTGATGATGATCATGAAGCACACGATGATCATGCTAAAGTATGGAATCTATGGTAGTATCATTGGTAGTATCATGAAGCATACGATGATCATGTAAAAAGTATGTATGTATGCCCTATGAAGCTCAATAGACTGACTGGTGGATGTTTCACCAGGTAATGATAATCAATCCCATTCTTAACCTTACCTCTTAACTTTACCCAGCTGTCTTCTCTCCCAACCTGTTGTGACACATATGCAACTTCCTGTCGTCTTGCCTCTAGACCTGCCTCGTAGACCCTACATATCATGTCCACTCACTTTGTATGCATATCGAGGCACTGGCAGAGTTGTCCTTCTGTCCTTCTGTCTGTCTGTCTGTCTGGTCTGTACTCAAATGGTCATTTCCCATCAATTTTCCTTCCTGCGGGCCTGCGGGGTAAAGCGTTATTGTGTTACATCACATCCCAGCCAATTACCCGCCGGACATCTCTCGGCGTGGACCCCACCAGCCATTCGGTATCTTATCAAAACCACTCGCTTGTACCATTGTACTCTCCGAACTTCCCCTTCATTCTACATACGTAACAAAAATTCGGTATCTACACATCACCACGATAACCAACATCGAAAAATCTCCGTCTACCATGGACGACTCTCCAAATCTGGTCTGACCGTGCCGCGAGCGTGCTTCAATTCCGCGTTCAATAAATGCACCTCAGGAATTGCGCGGGGTATAGGTCGTGAACAGATGTGCATCCGTGCCTAGTCCTGGTTCTGTATGTGCAGTGTGCAGACCAGTAAACGTTGAATGGGTGTGGTGGCATTGCATTTGGGGTCCAATATACTTCTTGGCAATGCTCGAGACCGATGATTTGCACGGGACCAAGAATGGGGCGGCTTCAATGGCAGGTATCCGCGGTAATCAAGAGGCCCTGATTAGTGACTAGTACACCTTGTTGTATTCATATCCAAATTGAGACAAAATAATCGGTTTCCAAAGTCTCAATGTAGTCTTGGCAATCACTCCCTCATGTTCAAAATTACAACGTCAACCAAATGAGTTTTTTGCCTGTCAAAACGCTCCGTGTCCAAGATACCGTCTTTATTTCGATGCAACAACTTATTTCGTTCATATTTTGAATGGAAATGTTTCCACAACTGCTACCAAACATTCCACAGGAGAGCGATGGGGAGTATAGAGCAGAGAACAGATAAACCTCCGCATTAGAGAATTCGCAGCTTTGAAGCAGCTTAGGTGGCTCTCAAGATTGTTCGAGCTGTGACAGAGGTTGAAAGCCAGCCTTCAGAGGATCTTCCGATGCATCATATTAACAGAGCAATGATCTCGCATGGCCGTGTTAATCAAGAGCACGAGAAGAATAAATTAGAAGGGCTACGTTTAAGCCCAAGAGTAGTTTCATCTCTCCTTCTCTTTCCGAGCTTTTAAACTCTTCTTTGTCCCCTTGAAGTTCTTCCGCTCCTCTTTATCTGCTCAATCCTCCGATGTAAAACTCGAACTTTCCCTATCTTTGGGCTGAAAACGCGATTAGGATATTTAGAAATTTTTCTTGATAGTCTCGATTGAAAAATACCCGTTCAATCATTTATGACACAAATTGGAAGCAGTACAAAGGCCTTTTTCTCTTCTGGTCGAGGAGAGGAAAGGAACTGTGTGGAGTGAAGCAAAAATGGGTATGCGTAGTTCGCAACGCGATCATTATATTCGTGCTTCAGCTTGAACATTTGGTCACTATGATATTTTGCTTTATAGCTAAGACTAAGCAATCTTAATTTTACCCCCTCCCCCCCCCAAATCCCAGATCACATGAAAATCTTTCATACTTAAATAACAGATAACTCCTTTTCATTGTTTCAAGGACCTTTTCAGTCCTAATACTCCCCATCCAGCACCAATATCCCAAACTCAATTATATCCAGAACATCTACATTCATAAGCACGGATCGGTACTGATGCAAATTCCCTTGATCACAGATCAGGAACGATCATTTTTGCTTGTTCCAAAGGGGTATTCACTCATCATGTTTTCATCAAATCATTACCAGCCAGCAATGTAACTATCTCGAGGGCTTTTCCAGTCCTTCATTTTTTGTTCTAGTTTGAATGAAGTACATGAGAATATTGTAGATATCAACGAAGACTTGGAGCCAGGACACACAATATTCAAGCCCGGAATGAATATTTGATGTTATTCTGGAATAGTATCCATTCACGATATCTCAACCAGTCACGAAATTGATCCCTATAGGGTATTTTGCTGTCATTCTCCTGTCTTTTTGTCTTGACATATCCTATCACAGTCACCGCCCTATGCTAAATTTAACCCAAGTCAAAAATCTGAATAGTTGATCCAACAATGAATGGTGTAAGTTATCTTGAGGATACCAATTGACATTCAGCATTGTTTATTTTGGGATTGATATAACGATTCTCGAATGTTCTCTCATCTCTTCTCTTACATATGATATTGACTTGAGCTATATATAGAGAAATTATTCATAGGATTAAATGAATGCGCGGGATCAGATTCTCGGGGCTGGGTACTCATAGTTGTCTATTCTGTGAATGCTGACTATTTTTGTTTATTCTTTCCTCATTCACAGACGGTATTGACTTAAATGTAGACGGCTTTGGAATTCACTCATATCTAAATATATTTTTAGAAAAAAACGACTCATTACTTAGTGACTCCAGTACCCTGTTCTTATCACTTTGATACCCCTCAAATGCATCTTTCGAGTCAGAATGCCCTCTATTAGGACTCATTATCTGAACTTCAATTCAATTCAAACACCCTATCACAGTCACTTTAATGCCCCAATATTAATGTTTTCGAGTCAGAATGCCCTCCTTGTACGGTCATTTTGAATGCCACTAGGGGAATCGAGCAGGGGGGTCTTGGGAATAATAGGGGACGGGGTAGCCCATTTAATTCGTTTTTCCCAACAACGAAACATTCATTCTCACAATATATACAAGTACAACAAAATACATGCAATATTAAGAGAATTCTTTTATCTTGCCTCCAAGTCAACTCTAAAAACAACCACCTGGTACCAATAGCTTGACTCCCTTGGTTCTTAAGGCGATTTGATCATACACTGCCTCTCTCTTGGTAAACAACTTCTGCGAGGATTCTTTAGGGTTTCTCGTCACAGATACACTCCTAGTCATCTCACAGCCGTTTCGTTACATCATATCTCCCTTAGCCAGGATCACTCATATCCGGACGCTAGTGGCTTTTTAACGCTTATAGCCACCTAGTCAGGCCTCAGTGTTGTGCCCAGCGGAAGTTAGAACATCGTTTCTTCATCTTCAAGTATTGGAAGGTCAATTGGTATCCACATTCGTGCCACTAAGTCATGTCTGATTCAAACCGAGAGGCACGAGACTATTATGGACGGAGATCAAATAATCCTTTCAGAGGAAATGTAAGTACTCTTGTCGGGGGAGCCGCACCGCGGAGATCAACTTCTTGGGAAGTAAATACAGCTGGAAGCTCGAACGTGGCAGTCGGAAGAGGCCGAATCGCACCCCATCTTTCAAACATCATAGGATCCATTTCAGCTGATGTATATGATCCGCAAGGCAATTTCAACACCCCGAACATACCATTGGAATCTTGGCGGCCAGGTGGGTTGACACAACTGAATCCGCCCGCACAAAACATGGAGCCATTCGGTCCACGGTATCCGTTTGGAGGGTACGTAACGGATTATATATGGAGGACCTTTTTGGTGAACCACTGGCATGGACCGTTCCTTGATATTGACGCGATTGACCTATACCTATTCGTAAGACTGTGCTGTCACCTTGGTCTTACGGTAGAAAACCCTCCAAGTCCAGAAGGTATCGCCAGTATTACCGCCATCTTGGATGACCAATATTTAGAGAGACCAGAAACAATATTTCCGCCTCGTCCGGTGTCATATTTGAGTCCATTTGATCCTGTTTTGGTCCGCGACCTGTTTGAGTTCCTCGGATATACAGGAAATCCATATCGGCAATGGCCAGTAGATAGAACCATCGAATGGGTCGATACAGTACACGGCGATGGTCACGAACAGAACGATCAACTAATTTATCTTCGGAACCCCTTGCGGTTCGCTATAGAGCGATATTACGATTTATATCCACAGGGGCCACCCGGACTCGTAGCTCGAGCTAATATCAACTGGTATCCCAATATTCATACATTTATGCATATCCCAGTGCCGGTTGTTGTTAATCTACTAGCTACTCCCGTCCGAAGCGATGCAGGATCAAGCCACCAGCACCATCACTCATCGGGTTCCTCGAGCTCCAGGAGAAGTGGTGGGCATAACGAAGGACATGGACACCATAGGGGAAGAGATCATTAGGATAAATATCATGAAATCGAGATTTTGCGCCTATTGAAGGGAGACTCGTTCCCAGGTTAATTCACCTCAGGTTGTTGGTAAACTCAAAGAAGACGGTTGGAAAGCAAAATTATGGGAGTATATTGGTTAGATTATCGAGGCGTGGGTCGCACTAATAGAATGTAAATATATACAGAGAGGTCTGATGCACTAGCCGCACGACTGGGGACTTTTTTTTTGGAATAGAGCGCAGATAGACGCTGAATGCGGTACGCTGATCACATTGCCTAGACATAAGTCTAGCCTACCTAGAAACAGATAGATAATACTTAATCACATTGCTTTTCACATCATACGTTCTCATTTCTTGCATTTTAATATTTCATCATTCCACATTTACCCTTTAGCGAAAAACTAGGATCAGAGTTCCCTTTCAATACAGTATGTGAAAGTTAAGAAAATCCGATTTTAACTTCGATTAACTTTGCTTCTCATGATTTACAAAACGCGAAAGATTCTGAGTTACAATCCTAGAATTCCATGGTTTCATGGAGTCATATATCACCGATGATGGACTAGACAAGGGTTCCAGATATCGAAACGGATAAACCTCCATGGAACCAAACTTTGGTAACCCACAAGGTAGGAAAGCTATGCTAAACTCAATTTCAACCCGCATAGAACTATCTATCAATATAAACGAATGGAGTCAGGTGGAAAGCGGACTTGTTGAGAGCGGGAGGGAAGCTAACCTTGCTCTACCCTTGCGCGTATTTGCAGGCTTCTCGAAGGCATTCTGACTTCAATGTTGAGTTGACGTAGACAAAAATGATCAAAATGCCTTCAATGTGGCTGTGTTTGAGTGCATTGCTGTTGACTGTTTTCCAATGGACATGAGCACAAATAGGTACTAATGTGGAGGAACATACCTTAAATGACCATTTTAATCAAATATATTCCAAACATAAACAACCATATTTGGGGGTATACTTCTTGAAAGAATGATATCATAGAGAGCTAGGCTCGTAATATACCCTTGAATATTACTTAGGCCGTGATCTCTTTTACTACCTTCTTTACTAAAGCCTCGTTTGTCGAATCGTCGTTCTCTTTTCAGGACCGTTTTCCGGTCTGAATGCGTGTTCTAATCAATCTCTTCGAGAGCCTGCCCTTCAAGTCTTTTTGGGTATCAAGCCATGTGGATGGCAGTTACTGTTGCATGATTCTTACCCCTCCGAGGGCAGGGGAGAGTTTTATTTTGGTCGTTTAAAAATCTAAGAGAAGAAAAGCGTATACTGGATCAAAATCAAGGAGAAAATGACACGCGGGGATCTCCTACGGCTCCTTGTTAATGACTCAGCTTTCCCTATCTCCTGAGGATCGTATATTTAGTCTCACATGAAATACTGCTAGCTTGATGTATTATATTAATAAAGGTTTTATGTATTCTGAATAGTAATTTGAGTTTTTGTTATTGAGTTTGATGATGAGATATAAGGTGGTTCTACAGTAAAAGCTGGGTTCAAGCCTATGAGTATCCTCGCCAACCCTCTCTTCTCGGTCTTTAAAGAGCGTCTTTGTCTCATAGAAGTCCTTTTGTTACTCTCGACCTGTCCAACGCTCCAAAGAAATCTAATTCTCCCCGTTTTCGGGTGCGAAACAAAATCGAAATATATGGACATTTTTTTTTCTCTCAACTGATGATGACGAATTCATGTATGTTTTGACGCAGTCTAAAATGCCACCAAATGGAAATTTGCATGCGCAATTATCCCCCATCCTAATCTCTTCATTGCTCTTCCATCATTCCCAAACATTCCTCAGTTCATACATCTCCAATTTCTTTCTGCATAGCATTCATGTTCATTAATATTCTACCTTTGCACATCGATTTTTGATAAACCACTACAATTCTCAAATCCAAAGAACCAGCAAAGATCATCTCCTTTACATTCTCACTGTTCTTGTTAATTTCCTCTCAGCTTACACTTCTTGAGTCCCCATCACACTCGAGGATGAGCTCTCTATGAGGCGAATTGAACCACATGCGCATACTCATAGCAGGCGCCTCACGAATTTCAATCTGAAGAGTTGGGAGACTGGAAAAGAGGAAGAAAACAAAGGTAGGATGAGGAGCTGACGATGAGGGAAGACTAGAAGCTCATGACTTGGGGATTCTAAGAACAGGCGCGATAAACTCTGCAACCAGATGAGAGTGTTCAGACGTCTATTTCTCAGGGTCGTATAGATTCCGCACACGGGAACCTGTACTGTATTAGTATGAATACCAATCTAAAACATTTGTATGAGTTCCAGTCGGTGAGCGTTTGATTGAGAATGATAGGTTTATATTCACATATGACAGCATTGATCATTTAACTAGAGTCATCCAAATCGAAGCTTCAAGGCCTCATATTAATTTACTCCTCCATTTTATTATATATCCCTCACGTTTATTCCCTACGTTTGTTCCCTACTCAAAGCAACCAAATGACATAACTATTCTTGAGATAGTCTCACTCGATAGCGCATCTTGCGCGCCATGGGTACAACTATATATTTCTCGAATGTATAAAAAGGAGTCTTTCGAAAATATGTCGCTTGTATCTTCGAGAGTATGCCTTGAAATTCGTAGGTAGACTAGAAGTTGGAGAGAGGGAAATAGATGGTCATTTTTCTTTATAGCTAGTTTTCTCTATACAGAGTCTATCATATCTTGTGTTAATAGAGTGCCAATGACGCAGTACTTACTATATAGGTTCGAATTAACAATATTTTATTTCAAAGAGCTAAGCTTTGTATGTATAGAAAGAAGTAGTCCTTGCATAGAGATCTTTATCTATCTAGCAATCTTTCCGGGTCTGATATAGAAAGTTTCCGGGGATAGTTTCTCTAAATTTCGATGCCTTTCAATGCATTCTAATTCACCAATCTACAAGTTCCATTTTGAGGCTTATGAAGACTTTAGAGCTCCTCTGTCTCGCTATAATAAAGTCGCTTTGACTACTTGGAACACCTTCATACTAATTCATATTTAATTACAATGGGAACCAAGTCAAAAATGACTAAATCGAGCCAGATCTTCTCAAACTACCGCTAAAATGGGTAGAATATTGTCATTTTCAACATATCTAAACCCCTCATCGGCTCGTTAGGGGTATATCGAAGACTAAATGATCAAATGTAGTTATTATGGTTGTTCTTATATCTCTTTAGTCTTGTTATAAGCTGAAATAGAGTCAACTCGATCAGGTGAAGCTAAATTATGTCAAAAATTTCATGAAAAATGACACGGCAAAGTAAGTTTTTATAGATTAGTGTCTCTTATAGCTTGATTTGAGGTATATTTGAGGGTTCCATGATTGAAGATGGTCTATGATACCATTCTTTCTTTCAATGTCACTGAACAAATGTAGGATGCGTGCAAATAGACTTGGTGATTCAGGGGATCTATTTTGGTGTTGATACGAATTTATGGTCGCAAGACTGGGAAACAAGGAACAACACTGAAGGTATACTCGAAGACACTCGATCCATGAATGTCCCCCTCATTGTTACCTATTTTGACTTGATTTAAAGGTTAGAATATCTCTGGAGGTGAGAAATGTACTCGGAAGCGAAATGAGAGCCACTTTCTCCTTCTCTCACTAACCAAAACTTTCACCGGATCCTGCCCATCCATAGCGAGGAACGGTTTCAAAAGTGCTGGGAGTAAGTTTGGATTAGCTCTTGTAGCATTATGGCATGCTAAGTTTCGATCTTGTAGAAATGGAGATATTTCCTCAAAGAACGATGAACTATAAGGCCTCTAGCTATCTATGTTTCTCTCTATCTATATAATGTGAAACGCAGGAGATTGACTTCAATACCTGAGTTTTCCAGCTCACATATACTCTATTGAAAGGGTTTTCTGGTTTCTGGCTTCTATTAAGAGACAGACAAAGAGTTAGGTGGTATCAAAACCAAAGAATCAAGAGTATTCAGTATGAAAAGCAACGTGATTAAGTATTATCTATCTCTTTCTAGGTGTTCTACCTAAATCTTGCGGTAGTGAGACCAGCGCCTCTACGTCTTACATCTATGTATGCCTTAATTAAGCAAATCCTTAGTCGTGCGGCCGGCGCATGAGACTACTCGAGATCTTATTATGTCTTAATGGAGCGACCAGCGCATCTAATGTCTAAACCCCTCTGTTAATTGCCACCAAAATCTTGCAGAGCGTTCTGTTTCCGAATATCACGTTCTTTTGTCCTCAATTTAATAACGTGGCTTTTTTCCCTTGCCTGTATACTCCACATCTCGATTAGAGGACTGTGAGTGATGATGATGATGCGAGGAGCTTGAAGTTGAAGGTCTAGAATGTTTAATGTGTCGTCTCAAATGTTTTGATGGCGCAGGTTGTTGTTCTTTTGACGTTGACCCTGAAGGTTGACTGCCTGGTTTATTAAGCTTTAATGCCCAAACCGCTCTTCCTTTGCTATCAACAGTTTCTTCATAGATGAACTCCTTGATTCGCCAGTCCCATCGGAGCGCTCTATCCATCAGGGCAGTCTGATAGTTGTGTTTCCAATGACTCACAATCGTTTCTGGCACGTTGCGAAGGACTTGTCGAGGAGACCATCCAGGAAGCCACACCCATCTCTCCAATATGTTAAATGCATTTCCACGGCTAATGTTATCTCTATTGGCCATGATAGCAAACAAGTCCCTCACTTGCTGCTCAGTGAAGGCGTCTGGTCGCCTATGGGATATTCCTCCAAAGCCTGGTGGTCTGCCGGCCTCATTGAGTATTGCCACTATGTCACAAAGCCAATTTATCAAGTCACCTCCCTCAGGTGCTGTCATACCTTCAATTATGGTGTCAGGTCTTTCGACTGATCCCAGATGAACTGTAGTGATGTATGCCAGTCGATATAAATCTACATGATCGAACATAAGACATATCCGTTCTTCCTCACAACCCTCTTGACCCTGCCATGTATCTCTCCATAGATCGGCCACGGGACCCTTGTTACGTGGATAGGTCTTCTGAAACTCCGGATCGTATCCTGAGTCCCAAGGCACAGCAGACCATGTGCCATAGGGCGATTCTCCATCTTTAACGGGAATGTACTTTGCTCCAGGTATCTCAGTCTGTAGCTGTTCCCAGGTTGCCGGCGAGCCTGTGGATTGGGCGTAGATAGAAGAAGGCTGCCGCGTAGGCGGGGAGAGCTCTCGTTGACCTTCAACAAAATCGCGAGTAGCACTCTGACCCTGAGCGTAATTATGAACAGCTGCGAGACTACTATAACCCTGAACTTCCTGAGGATCTATGATTGATGGGTTAAGAGCACTTGAATTTATGTATGGTGGAGGTGGACTATAATGCTGGAACTGTTGCGCGGTCTGTGGTTGAGGTTGGGCAATATTTGAGCTGTCCAATGTAGGTCTATATTGTCTTCCTGGGTCTGCCGTATAAATTACAGGAGTTCCGGCATTTGAGTATTGTCCAGAATGCCCTGATGAATAGTGGCTTCCTGATACAAGAGACTGGGACTCGTGTGAGAGAGGATATGAACAATGATCTCCTGACGCAAGAGATGGCTCATCTTCCAGGGGTATTCGCCCTTGCACTGGGCCCGCCCGACCACTGATTATTGCATCGCGAGACCATGTAGCAGCACGGTATTCATCATACGTATGGGGAACCGTGTTGTCAGACATGACTGTTCAGTGAGATATAGGTGAAGTTCTTGATTTGCTGGTCGATCTAATCTAGTAAAGAGTGTTGACGCTAAACTTATGAGACTGGCAGTTAGACACTGCAAGTATTATCCGGAAACGAGCACAGCAACGGGGTTGCCTAGACACGTTGTTGAACAGTAAGGTAATGTAGCTAAAGCAAAGAATAGACCGTAATAAAGGGTGATATTGGGTAATATTAAGAAGATTGTCTTGATTCACAAGTGTTTTGTTGTATTGCCGTGTATTCTGAAGATGTTTCGTACTTTGCAGATTCGAACCAAACCAAGAGGGTCACACCGTCCCCTATTGTTCCCGCGATCCCCCTGTTGCCTTTCCCTGAACAACTTCCAAAATGACTGTAAAAGAAGGGCATTCTGACTCAAAAGATGCATGTGAAGGGTGACTAAGATATGGTATTGGAGTCAACAACATGGGTAGATTTGCTTCAAGCGAGGTTTAGATGTACAAAGAAACAGGTATTCAAGCTAAAGCAATCAAACAGATGAGTCCCATTGAATCCAAAAATATATCTAGGGGTATGAATATATTCCGTTTAGAATACTCCAGTCAGTTTTGCTTGTAAACGATGATGCAATAATAGTCATATTGAGACCAAAATAGACAACTATGAGCCCCCGTTGCGATACGAGTGAATATGCACACGTGAGCTCGCGCCGGCGCACGAGTGCACGAGTCTATTGCATATATCTCTCGTAGCTCTAGACCTAGAATAGACATAAACAATACGAACCAATGAATTGGAACTATTTTGAAGACGTCATAATCACTACCGACGTGATTCCAATAGTCCCAAACCCTATAATGTGATTCCGCATATTCATTCACTCCTATTAATAATCTCCCTATACACCATTCAAGTCCAAGTCATATATAAATGAAGGAAACAACAGAATATACTCATATCAATCCAAAAATAGACAGCAGTGAATCTCAAAATCCTCACAACACCCAAAACCAGTCATTGTTGACTCGAGTATACCGTATCTTGACTCAAAGTGAATAACTCAGCGTCAAAAAGTGACTGTTATTGATATTCGAGTCAAAATAATGAAGAAAATACTGTTAAAATATCCTCTAGGACTCAAATTTGTAACTGTTAATGACTAGATATAAATACCATGAATGAATATTCGCTCGGAATAAGCGAAAATAGTCATTCCTGACTCCAGAATATTGTTTTTTGACTCAAAATTATAATCTTGACATGTGCATATACTAGAAATAGGATATTCGAGTCAAATGCATATGTACATGGCTAAAGCTACTTAATATAACTACGTGACTGGTGGTATATTACTCGATGAAGACATCATGAATGATCATTTCTTCAGAATACGCGAAAAGTGTTATTATTAACGAGAATTTAGAGGATGTCGCATTGATGCCGTTGATTATGAATGTGATTATCATTTCTATGATTGTATATGGGCATACTGTTGGAGATGATTAGAATTACGAGTGGAAGTGTCCTCGAAAAAACGAAAAGGAGCCATTGGTTAACCAGTTTAGAGTGGTTTCACGTGATTTTGAGGGGTAGGGAATAGCACATGCTATTGGCGGATTCAGGAGTATCAAGTATGATTTGAATGGAAAAAGAGTAATTATTGTTCAGCCATTAAGGCAGGTATCATATTAATCACACAACCAAGCTTAAGCTCGAATATAATGATTGCTTCTTCATCTATACACCCCCCACTATGTATGTTCTACTCCATGAACCTCTCTTTCCTCTTTTCCCTTCTACCTCGTCTTTCGCTCCGTCAATCCTTCATACACCACCCAGCTAAGCGCCACCCTTTCTATTCCTCCTCATCATTCTCTTCTTTTGGATAATTTGTGCCTTCTTTCTTTGTTTGCTGTCATCATCGCCTTCGGCTGCTTCGTTCCTTGGCTTCTTTCTATCCTTTTGTTCAGATGCGTCGTCTTCGGCTTTACGTTTACCCCTATTTGATGGTTAATACGTCATAATTGTTAATGCAAAATGAAACGTAGACTTACTTGAGAGCGACTCTATCGAAACTCTTTTCCTTTTCGAATTTCCCACCTTTACCAGCTCCCTTGATACCCTTTCTACCCTTCCTCATCGATTTCATTTGTGTATCTCTACCTGCCAATTTCTTCGAGCTGACGATTTCGCCCTTGGCAATCTTATCGGTAACTTCTTTTGAGCGATTGCGAGCTTTCTCTTCGTGTTCTTTTCTTCTGGAAACTACTTGTGCGTTCTCAATGGCAAATTCTACGATCATTCTTTGTGTTTTCCCTTGGGAGTTGGTGAGTGCGTGGCCGTTCAACCATCTTAAACCCATGAGGGCCCATCTGTGACTCGAGTATTCAACGAAACCATATCCTCTTGATTTTCCGGCACCGCTCTCCTCGCTAACTTTCTTGCCTTCTCTACCCTCAAACACAACTTTAGCCTGTCGAACGATACCTTTGCCTTTGGCCTTTCTTTGCTTTTCAGCCTCGCGCATCTCTTCGCCTCCTCGTGAGATTTCTTCCTTGGAAAGTTGCTGACGTAGTCCTGCCTTAACATCTGTAGCAAATCCAACAACGGCTTCACGAGCTAGAGCTTTGAGAGCCTTAGAATCGATATTACGGGGTATGTTACGTATAGCCAGGCGCGTGAGACTGAGATGTAGAGTTGGGTTGCCTTGAATAAGTTTCTTTCTTTGCATGGCACTATCCTCGCGCATCTTTACCTCGGAAGGTGGGAGTATATCGTAGAGAGGGGTGCCCTTTGCGACAGTACCTTCTTGAAGAAGGTAAAGCTTTCGTTTATCTTTGTCGCGGTTATCACGGAAATGCGATCCCTCCTCTGTAAGCTTCACTGCTTGATCTTTCTCAACAGCCTTGGATATCTGAAGAAGTCTCCCTTCGATGGTATAAGCACCTGTTGAATCTGCGTTTTCAGGTTCCAGGAGAGAGTGCTTGATTTGTGGAGTATCACCCTTCTTAATTGCATTTGCGCCGGTAGGTTGATACTTGGGGCAATTTCGGAAACAAGACTCAGCATCTTCGACGTTGTAGAAACAGACGAAACCGGTGCCTTTAGGACGATCTGTTGCCTTATCCATAACCACTCGAGCATATCTAACAGGACCGAATTGTTCAAAGTGTTCCTTCAGAGTTGCGTCGAGAGTCGTAAAAGGGAGATTGCGAATAAAAAGGGTTGTTGAATTGTCGGTAATGAAAGTTTTCTTTGGCTTTTCTTCTTCAATCGTCTCATCTTCAGCTATATCATCAAAGTCGTCGTCATTTTCAATATCGTCGTCTTCGTCGTCCTCGTCGTCAATGTCGTCTTCATTCTCTTGATCGGCTTCAGGATCACTCTCGTCCTCAGACTCCAATTGATCTCCAAAATTCTTCATGAAATTTGCGACATCATCGTCTACATCGTCGTCCTCTGCCTTGTCTTTCGGCTGTTTGGGTTCATCCTTTGGTTTTTCCACATCCTCACTAATACCTGCATCCTCGTTCTTCTTCTTCTCCCAAACATCCTTTTCAACAGCCCAATCAACGGCCAATTGTCTGCCATCAATCTCACGCCCATTGATTGCAGCCAATGCCTTCTCTGCATTCTTCTTGCCCCGCATAACAATAAATCCAAACCCCGCTTCCTTTCCTTTGACCTTGGGCATTGTAGCGAACTTGACCTTTCCAAAACCC
This sequence comes from Botryotinia convoluta, assembly GCA_004786275.1. Classification (NCBI taxonomy): domain Eukaryota; kingdom Fungi; phylum Ascomycota; class Leotiomycetes; order Helotiales; family Sclerotiniaceae; genus Botryotinia; species Botryotinia convoluta. The sequence continues at coordinate 79,937 of PQXN01000095.1, read as the reverse complement.
ATGAATAGCTTAGCCAATTCGTCGGGAGTCTTGACGCTCCATGGCAGATTTCGAATGATAAGTTTGGGGGGTGCTTTTGATTCGGCCAATTTCTCTTGTCGGGCTTTCTTGACAGCGGCTGCCTCGGTAGCAATTGCATTTTTCTCCTTGGGCATTTTCAACCCATCATCTCCACCTTTAGCTGGCGCATCTCTGGAACGTGGTTGAGCAATTTCAATTTTCATTTTACGACCTTGAAATGATTGACCATTGAATTCATCCAAGGCTCTCTGAGCGTCTTCCGCATCTGCAAATGTAACGAATCCATAACCCTTTGATTGTTTTGTAACGGGATCGAGTACAACTGTGGCATGCTTGAGGGGATAATTATCGGAAAATAGCTCAGTCAATGATGCGGTTGTAGCTGTCGCAGGCAAAGAACGAACAAACAATGAACGGCGGGCAGATGCATTCGTTTCTTTTCTAGGTTTCTTCGAGGTATGTGTTTGGGTTTCTTCGGATGCTGCCTCAATGGCAACATCATCGTCGAATGGTCTCTTTCTTCCTTCAGACATGATGTTGTATTATTCAATGTTTGTTGTTGATTTTTCATTCAAATACAAAAAATAAATACATTCATAGGGAATTTTCTCGATATCAAAAAATTATTTCCTATCAGTAACAAACCCGGCAATTTCCATTGGAGCTAATCTATATCTAGTTTAGTTCACACATGCTTGGTTCAAGTTGAAAATGGGGCTGGAACAACTCAAAATGCGTTTGATCGATTCTGGCTAAAGAAGAGCTGGGAATCATACGGAGTGTTTAATAATGAGTTTCATGATGAAAATGCCCAATTTTGACTCTTTATAAATCTTTTCCAAAATTCGTCAAAATGGTATATATTCTAGGATAATCACATTCATTTATCTGATTTATTCACATCCAATCATAAAAATTATAGTAAAAGAGGAGAGAAGAAATTTTTTTAATGAAAAGCTGACCTCGGTTTAATTTACACGTGACTGTGGCGCTAAATCTTTCGTTCGGCCAATTCATTGACAAAGCGGCGCCTCCCAATCCTATTGACCTCACATGAACGATCTGCCCAACTACGCAGGAAATTCAACACCATCAACGACAATAACGAAACCGACGTTGATTATACGAAAAACAATATCGCATTGATAACACGATCTCAACGACATACATGAAATAAGAGCACAGGTCGATTCAGCGCTGCCGTCGGCGGTGTAGGTCCGTTTCTGCGACAATCGTTCTCGATCCACCTTCTCCTTCATTCCCTCTCACCTTTCTTCGAGCCTCGAGAATCCGATCGAAAACAGGTTCCTTTTATCCTCGACACTCGCTCCATACTCTGTACAATTATTACTCTGCATTCTTTCTTTCTCAATAAACTCGAGGCGCATTTTGATACCCTTATACAATCTTTTCGATAAGAATAAACTTTTCAGTACGGCCGAAGTCGCAACGATCAATCCTTCTACCACCACATTCACCTTTTTTCTTTTCTACAACAACCTCGATTACTTTAATATTCAAACTTATTACCGAAATGCCTTCTGATCTTCCACAAACACCCCAAAGCCCTTCCAATACCCCAGGCTCTACCGATATTTCCTCAAAGAACGTAGTTTCTCCACGAATAAATACTTCACTTCCGACACCAGCCCACAGCATCAACGGCAGCATGTCAACTGTCAATTCCGCCATTGAGGCATCTCAATCAATGGATCCTTCGACCAAGCGCAAGAGAGATTTTGAGGATCTTGGTGATCAAAAGCAGAAGAAAGTTCATGTCGAGAACAGCAGACCTAGTATTGACGATCTCCATCAGGATGTCGGTAAAAAGTACCTTCTCTGCAGAACTCGTAAGAATTCCTTCTTTCTAGTTGATCTAACTTGTTGGTGGTTACAATCTCAAGCATATTCATCTTATAAGACTTGTCCACCACTTAAATGAAATATTTTGTTAACATGGAATGACATACAGTTCATAAGCATCAAAATTTAAACGTACAACAAGATTTATACGATCGATTCGGTTTGAACGGAATTGCTGCCAGTCTTGCTCGTGTCACAGCAGATGGGAAGAAGAACACAGTTCGAAAAACCTACAAAGGATACATAAAATCTTTGGGTATTGCTGGGCAATTTGATGCAGTTAAAGGTCCAGAACCTAATCAGCCTGGATCACTCACTTCATTGATTGATCCCTACGGACCTCTTGGGCCCAGGGAAGCATGGAATCAATCTTATGTACAAGGAAAAGAAATCAGTAGAGGAATAGAGGATCTACTACCTCAACTCAAGACGGCTTTAATCATGGCTAAAGGTCCCGTTCCAAAAGAACGTTGGAATCATTCTGTTCTTGGTGAAATCAGTTCCCAAATTGCCAACGATCCCTTGAAGGCTGTCCCTACGAAGGCAAAGGCTCCAATGCCAATGTCACAAGGCACGATGGGTGTGCCAAAGCAAAATAGAGGCGCGGCAGATATCGCACGTCCAAAAAGAACCGCCAAGAAGCGCTCATATGGTGATTCAAGTTTTGAAGGCTATGGCGAGGGTTACGTTGATGATGATGGTGGATATTCCACCGGCGATGGCGATGACAGAGCCGGTGGTCGAAAGCGACCAAAGAAGGTGGGTAGTGTGCTATATCCATCAAATGTGCAAGCTAACAAAGGAAAGACTCCAACATCTCACGGTTTCCAAGGACCGATGCGTCAAAGTTACGGACCTGGAATGGTTGGTGCTTGAACTTGACGAGAGAAATTGTCTTGACTCCAACCTTGTTAACCTTAACAAAAAAAATATTAGGCGTGCTTTTTTGGCTCGTTGACTCGTTGCTTATGGATTTACACACTTCTATATACTGCCAATATTGCTGATCATTCCCTATAAGAGGTCGAATGATCAAACTGCTCTCGAGAATGAGCTCCCAGAACATAACGTTGGTTTAAAAATATAGCTTACAGAACAAGCTATAAACCTTCCGCTCTGTGTATGATAGAGAACGGCGGTGCTTTTCTTACGAGAAGCGTTCATTTGATGATAGCGCACTTTTGGAGGACATTTTGCCTCGAAGGGCTTTTGATGACTACTGGACTGGGAAAAACTGGTAATAGCCAATGCATGCATGGCATGGATAGTATAGGGCATCACGTATTTACGGACCCAACCAGCAAAATAATGAAAAATGATCAAAAATTGTTTGCTCTGAGTGATTGACTGCTGATGATGTGACGACGTTAGTTCTGTATCCTGTAGAACATGGATGACTTCTAATATGCCTGTCTACCTGCTGCTTGTTTCGTTGGCCCGTGGTGATGGTGATTCATTAAAAAAAAATCCTATTCTTCAACATCTCACAATCTGTCAGCAAATATTGATTATTACATTTAATCTATTGGACGAACACTCGAGCAAATAAATGTCATATTTTTCTATTTTTTATGACTTTATCCCAAAATTCGTCTACTTGCTGCAGATACTGGGATTCCCGAGCAATGGCAACAATTTATACGCTAGTTGCCGAGAACACATTTCTAGAAGCTGGGACATAAATTCGTCATAATACCATCCGACCACCATTTATTTTCACATTCCCTCTTTACCTTCTCTTCTATCAATTAATTCAATTGATCTGCTCATCATGGTTTCCTACAAGTTTACTACTCTTGCTCTTCTCGCACTTCGTGCTGTCAGCGTTTTTGCTGCACCAGAAAGTGTAAGTTTAATGTTTCCCAATTAATGACAGCTGTCATAAGCTTCAAATAGCTATCGAGAGCTAAAGAATACCATTGAGAACCAAAATAAATACTAATATATATTCATCAATAGACTGAAGATCAACGTGCAGAAGCAGCAGCAGAAGGATTCGAAACTCCTCCAACCAATCTCGCCGTCTCAGTCGTTGCCGCATTTCCTGAAGCTGAAATATTTGGGGTTAAACTCGTCAATGGCCATGCTTCTCGAGCCCTCCTTACATTCCAAAACGATGAAGCTGAAACTGTTCAAGTAGCTGTTGTTGGAGGCTCTTTGTCTACTCTTCAGACTCTGCCAGAAGGAACTCATCCTAGTGCTGCCATTGTGCGCAATTTGACCTCGACAAGATATGATGTTGAGATTCAGCCTGGTGAGGCAGAGAGTTTGACATATACTTTTACTACGGATTTGAACCCCCAAGATTTGAGATTGAACATCATTGCGGTTGTGGCTAGTCAAAAGGGTGGTGTTTATCAAATTCAGGCTTATAATGAGACTGTTGCTGTTGTTGAAGCTGCTACTAGCATTTTCGATCCTCAAATGTAAGTGTTTTCTCCGCAGTACGATTTTTAAGGAAATCAATTAAACTAACATCACAATAGCATCTTCCTTTATCTCTTCCTCCTCGCAGTCACCGGTGGTACTCTCTACTTCGTTTACAGAACCTGGATCGAATCTCTCTTCCCCCAAACTCGCAAAGGTGGAAAAGGTGGTGAACGTGCCAAGCGTTCTTCTGGAGGAAGCAAGAAGGCAGTCGATGTTAAGGATCAAGTCTCCGTTATTGGTGCTGATGGACCAGCTGTTACAACTCAATCTTTGGCTCAACAAGCTTATGATGAGAGCTGGATCCCAGACCACCATATCAACCGTCCTTCTGCAAGGCGTGTTAAGAGCGGTGGCTCGAGAATCAAGACAAAGGTCGTTTCTGAGTAAATACGCAAACGACATAAGTTGCACATATGAATGGATGAGGGATGAAAAGGAATGTGGGAGGCATGGGAAACCAGGGGATCCGGCTTTTGATCTAAGTCGAAGCGATCTTTGTATTAGATTGATGAAGGATTTCTTTGTATGAATGAATGGGAAGGAAAATGGAATTTGTACTATACAACTTTGGTGAGCGGCTGGTTAATGGCTATTTTGGGGTCGGAACATAGAACTTATTGTAACGATATCAATTTTAGCATGTACAAATCTGTTTGAGTATATATCTGCTATTCTTGTAAGGTTTTTTCACGCATAATGTATAGTGTTCTGAACCGAGAAAATGATCGGAAGATGGGTAAACATAGGGTATGCGCAAGATGTTGAGGAGATAAGTGTCTCCTATCACGTTATACAATCATCTTGAAATGGAAGGGTGAAGATGAGGATCTAGAATTACTTGGAAGGAAAGACGGCGCCTAGAAATCTGCTATACGGATTGGGGAGGCATGGGATTTTGAATGGGACGAAAGAAGTCGCGAGTGCGTCTTGAGTTCGACAGAAAAGAATGAAGCATATTTGTGAGGTAGGAATACTTCGAGCGAGGGAGGAAAGAGCCATGGGAATTCAGACGGTATATAACAACAGTTCCTCTCAGACTCTTCTTTTTTCTTCCTCTTCGGACCAGCGATTTTGGATTATACATTATTATTCACAGCGACCATATATTTATTAAAACATTTATATCCGACAATGAACCGCTTCTCATTCTACCGCTTCTTTCGCCCCCTCGCCGCCTGGCGTGCCCTAACACTGATGGATAGGAACGATCTGGTTTTGAAATTTCATCATTTTGGAACGTCTTTCCTCCTAGGAGTTAAGTTCGCAAGAACTTTTCCTCGCGAGGAGACAAAGACCGACCAAAATCCCAAGGAACCGGATCATCCCTCATCGAAGATAGGCCCAGCGACTCGTATGGAGGGAAAGAGTGGTAAGAATGAGAAGTAAGAGCACAACCCGGCATGGCGGTCAGTTTTCTCAGCATCCTCTTTTCTTGAGACATGTAATTTCTGACTTGCAGAATTTTAGGTGGCCCGATGGCACCCCTGTAAGACCCTTAAAAGACACTGTCCTTCCAAGCTTCCGGGTCGGAAGAAAGTCTGCGACCATATCCACCCACCTCGAGCAATCGGTTACAATTCAAATCAGTATCGTCTAATAAGGGTTATAGCTTTTGACTCATCCAACTCATAACAGTCCTTCGGCACAAGAAGACACAAAGCTCTCATTGTCTTGAACTTTCATTCAACTTCTCTCCTGCCTTTTCCAGATCGGCCACATGCAGCTCCAGGGTACATGCGACCATTCCGGTCTTCTCTCGATGACTATAAATGACAAGTCAGTTCAATGATTGATTCGAGGAAAGATGCGATGTGGACATGGGCTTCTTTCTCTCTGTTGGAGCGGAGAGATAATATCTTGCTATCTGCCTCCCCGTCGGAGCTACAAGATACTGTCTTGCTATAATGGCTATCGCCTCCCTGTTGGAGCAGAGAAGTACTGTCTTGCTATCTGCCTTTCTGTTGGAGCTATAAGATACTGTCTTGCTATCTGTCTCCCCGTTGGAGCCGAGATGTTCATTGTCGTCATTCTTAATTCGGAAGATCAAAAGACACTGTCCTTCCATGGCGCTGGTGCTATGCCTCCTTTTTATACTGAAAATCAACCGGAGACAACGAGGCGAGGTGGAGGGGCAAAAAGATAAAGGTGAAAGTAGGGAAAAGGGGAAGAGGGGAAAGGGGAAAGAGGGGGAAAAGGAAGAGGGAAGAAGGAAAGAGGGGAAAGAGGGGAAAAGGGAAAGATGAAAGGAATGAGAGATTGAATTTATGTTTATGAAATTAGTATTTAAGTGTCTATGATTTTGTGGGGAGGAGAACAGGTAGGTGGATGATCTTTAACTTAGAGAAAAGCTGGATTTGGTTGAGAAATTGTTTGTACAATTGCGTTTTTGAATATAAACATTTCTGATAACTTCAAGTGAATTCATGTTGTGAGACCACCAAATCCTCATTCATACTATCCGATTTAATCTCATATCAACAAGTGAAATTTCAACTTCACTCTTAACTTCTTGTGAAGAACAGACTTAAAGGCATGGACACCTACACTTTTCCATTCTTTTTGGGGGTGGGGCTTGAGTCGGATTTTTGAAGAGATCTTTCTTATTTAGAATCAAGAGACAAGTCAACGTTCCACAACAGCAATGAGCCGAAAACAATGAATCTCCTTATAACATGGTTACAATCTATACTCTGACATGTGTGTACAATGGATAACTTCCATTCAATTACCATTCACATCCTATCTACAGTCCTAATAAATGCCACAATCCTGTGTCCCTCGAACAATTTCGGGATCCGTAACCAATTTGATACATGAAGTTCAGTCACCAACTCCAATCCCGCTCAATCCAATAGAAACCCGGTCCCATTGCATACCCTTCTAGCTGTTGAATCATACAGCCATCTCTGGACTCCAAAACATCAAGAAGTCTGGAACGAGTATTATTCAGGAGTTCCGTCATTCGTGATTTCCGTACAACCTGCCCAATAATATACACATACCCATCCAGCGCATCACAGAGATCAAAATGTTAGGCACCACATTAATCTTGCGAATGTATACATGATACCAAATTTCAACTCCATATAGCCCCTGGTGCTCTTCCGTGTTATAACCCCTCTCCCAACCCCCCCCGCATTAGACTCCTATTATTCTCGCATCTCACTTCCCCATTTCAATTTCCATTGCATCCTCATGAGCTCTCTGATCACATTTCTCATCCCTCTGAAATTTGTCCATACGTTCTTTGCTTCGATTCCTATCAACAGAACAAATCCAAAAGTGAGAGGTATATCAACCACAGCAGAATTCCTCTGCATAGGCGTTTTATTCCACCACCACACTCGAATCTTATCCGCCGGGTTTGATCGGCGAGCTGCAAGACGCGCGAGATGGGATGTAGGTGGTGGGCGGGGGAGGAGGGCTCTATCGAGACGGAAAAGGCCCTTGAAGACTTTGCGGACAAAAAAGGAGGGGGGCATTCTGATGTGAGCGAGACGGTGTTGTTATTGATTAATACGGGCCAGGGTAAAATGACGGTAGGGCTCGATGTGTGTGGGGCGAGGTTGTGGTTGGATGACACGAGTTCAATCAAAAAGCGCAACAGCTTGATGAGACACGTAGTAGGTATCTTTGTAATTTAATGGCAATGGATGTGATTACTTGAGGGTTTGATTGTTTGAGGATTTAATTCTTCAAGGATTCATATATTCGATTCAATAGATATAATAGTGATAATGATTAAGGAAAGAAGATGATAGGTATAAATACCCTGTACTGGAAAAAATTTATTAAGCCTTACGGAGAATTATCTGAGTTCTTTTAGTCGGTAATACTAACGCCTTAGGTAGATTCTTGGGGAGCGATTGAAATGGCGACAAACTAACTGAACTTAAACCCAATAGGGAATCACAGAAAACCTAGATAACTAACGAATGTCAGGAGACATGGATTAGTCAGCCCGGGGAATGCTGGACAGCCGGAGGAGGTATGATCAATAATGGTTCCTGCGACTGCAAGTAACCAACCTCCTTTATCTGCACAAGACATAAAAATGCAGAAGGTGGCTTCGTACTGCAATCAGGCGTATGAAATTTGTATGAAAGCTTTCATTCCCAAAATGCGGGTGGCAAGATCAGTTCATCAATTACTTGTCCGACCATTTCAGTACTCCAACACTTCGTGGAGAGATAGTGCGACTGCGGTACGGCATGAATTTCTTGATCTCGCAGAGAACTGGAATGAATTGGGCTTGGCCGGCGAATGTCCTTACAGTCCTACTCCTGAAGAGCTTGCGAAACATCAGGAAGAACACCAGGCATTTCAACACGTCCAGGAGCTCAAACTGATGCTTGTAAAACTTCTACGTACGGATTCTGACGGATGGGTGCCCATTGAACGCTGGGAGGAGGTGAGGCGTGCTCACAAAGAAGTCTTTGATCTCGCTCTAGCAACTGCACGCGAAGGTGAAGATGACTCAATGACCGAGAAGGATGTGAGGGAGTTGTGGCCTTTTGATGATTGCAAGTCTTGAGTTACAGTAATCGAGCTGGATACCAACATCGATATCTACCTCAAATCTCTTTGCACAATCAGGGGTCATGGGGATTCCATTCATTGGCCCTATTACAGTCTATCCCCACGACAGTGGGCCCCTAGAGAGTTAACAGAGCGACCAGTTTTGATCAATTATTCAGTTGACTGCAACTACTCTCTGGAGTCCAAAATCTCAATATCTTCTAGCGATTGAGAGTTTTTCTCCGCAGCCCATCCTCCGTGGGCTTAAAATCCATGTCGATCTTTGGGGAGATTCAATACCAGTATTCGATTCAAGCAAAATCTACAGACGTAGACGGTCAAGTGCAAGTATTCCAGACCTGATTCTGCTTCGGAGTTATGCCATAGAACCGGGCACAATTTGAATCTCGGAAAGCATAGATGATCGATCATATTTATGAAGGAGTCAATTCATGGTTGCTGTATTGATGTGAATGATAATCTCATACTCAATCAATAATCTTAACTAATACATTCGAGTTTCTCCAAAGGGTTTTTCTTTTGCTGTTTGTCAGGCCGTTCTGCTATATTCTTTCCGCCAGACTTGAGTTAGATCTTCAAAGAGAGTTCTTTGGATGAAATGAAAAGATGAGTTGACACCTACTAGGTATATATAGTACTACAACCGTAACAATTAGAAAACAACGAGTCTCCAAACACTGAGCCTTGATTATTATCCCAAACATACCTAGGTATACAATGTACTCATACACCTTCTATTCCATTACCAACCCCCCTTCTCCAGAGCTTAGAATCTGATAAATTCCAGGCCTCCGCATCTCTCAAGGTCCTTTTAAATATCAACCCAAAGCATATAATAAATCATACTCATACCCCGTTCCCAACTCCAGCCAAGAATATGAATAGATTGACACTTCGAATTCTACCGACAATCTGATAATCCACATACATAAACCTTTATTGTGTATAGAATCTTTAGCATACAAAGTAAGCCAACCATAGACTATAGGTAATAACTACAAGCTTTGCAAACCCAAGAATGTACAAATTCCTTGCTATATTTCTTTTTCATAGTACATTCATTCATTTGTTCATCTATTCATTACGATTGAGAGAATATCACAAAAGAATAAGTTGCAGCCTCTACCTTATGGAAGTCTTCTTCTTCTTCAGAGAGCCTAATGAAGTAATAGACGATAAATGATAACCTTTTTACAAACAATTTAAAGCACTATCCAGACATCAATCAGTATACCTCCTCTCTCACTGTACAACACATCTACATATTACAAAGCACCCCAGCACAATATATCACATCACATCATATTCACAATGCACAGAAATCAAATCTCATTTTGGGAAAAAAATTACATCTCATTGATCTATCATATCAAATATATTTCATTTCTCCCTCCCCTTCCCATCAAGTAATTCCTATAAGACAAACGAGACCCATGCATGCATCGCATCCCCAACATCCAAATGAGAAACTTCCCTCAGAGATATATTGCCATTTCAGTCCACCATGAACTTGCCAACATAAAACTTCTCAATGAATAAAGAGTCAATCAGATACCATATTCACCAGGTTCAACATACCAAGTACGCCATTGATCGCCTCGCCTTTGGTATGATACAATACCATGTTTTTGTTTTCTCTTCTTCTCCTATCCTCTTCATTTTCTTTCTTTCTTTTTTACTTTCATTCCCACCCCAAGTCTTTCATTACATCAACAGTCTATTAGATGTTCTTGTAACTCCAGATTCTCGCTCTCATATCACCCGAACCAGTAGCGAAAGAACCTCCTGAAGGACTTGGTGCCACTGAAATAACAGAATTCTTATGACCTTGTAACATAAGTTGAGTGTTACCAGTTCTTGGATCCCAGAATTGAACACCTCTATCCTTTGATCCGGAAAGAACCCAAGCTCCATCTGGAGTGAGAGCAACAGAAAGAACAAAGTCCTATCAAATTTTATTAGCATAAAGATTGAACATAAAAATGAATAATAGCTCACCTTGTGTCCTTCAAATGTACGTAAACATCTTCCACCCTTTGGACCTGTATTTGGGTGACCACCTCTTGGAGCGACAAGTTCCCACATCTTGATGGTTTTATCCAAACTTCCAGAAACAAGGTCTTTTCCATTTGGTGCGAATGCAACAGAATAAACACTGTCCTTGTGACCATCTGGACCTTCAAGTCTTTCTACCAAGTAACCAGTAGCAGCATCCCAAACGCGAACACTCTTATCAAGAGAACCAGCAGCGACATACTTGGTATCAGGGGAGATGGCGACAGTTGTAACGCCATCTTCAATACTAAGAGTCAAAATATTTTGACTAGCTTCAATATCCCAAAGACGAACAGTACGATCACCACTTCCGGAAGCAATGGTACGACCATCACGAGCGAAATCCAATGAATAAATATCTTGTTCATGTCCTGAGAAGGTATTTCTAATTGTTCGTGTAGCAATATCCCAAACCTATTTATAGTTAGCACGTGAAATATTTTAAAAGAGGGGAAAACATACCCGGATCAGTTTATCCTCTGCACCAGTAGCGAGATATCTTCCATCTGGACTAAAGCAAACACTTCTAATGTAAAGATCCCCAACGGAGTCTACAGAATCATCCTGAAGGACGCAAACTTTGTTTCCACTGACAACATCATAGATTTGAGCGGATCTATTGCAACCAGTTGCGACAAATTTTCCATCATGACTGAAACGAACACAACAAACCACAGATTCGTGAATGAGGGTATGAACGAGATCAACATCAAGAATCTTTGGAACATCTGGGTTGAAAATCGCGAACCAATCGGCCTCTACTTTCTTAAATTGTGGTGGTAATCGTTCGAGGTCCAATTCTGCCAAAGCGTTTCCCACATTACCGACAGGGTATTGAGGTCCACGAGCGATACCAGCTAATGGGTGACCGACTTGTGGTGATTGTCTAGGATCGTTATTGTATGGCAATTGTTGTGGCATTTGAGGAGTTGCCGGGCCACCTGGACCACGGTTTTGGCGTGGGCCTCCTTTACCGGGACCTGGAGAAGCGGTTGATTGAGGAGGTTGAGCACCATATGGACCATTCTGTGGAGGACCTTGTGGAGGATAACCACCTTGGAAAGGACCTTGTTGATTTGGTGGAGGACCTTGAAGGGTTGGTTGTGGTTGAGGCATCGCGTGTGGTGGAAGTGGACCTTGCGCATCTTGTTGTGGCGGAGGAGCCAAACCTGGACCTCCTTGAGCTGCTTGACCAGCCATTATACCTCCAAAAAGATTACTTGGGCCATGTCCGATTGCTGGTGGTGCTTGAGATGGAGCATGTTGTGGAGGACCACCCATGGCAGGTGGACGAGAAGCGCCTCCTCTGGCCTCGAGTTCGTGACGAAGGCGTTGAATTTCATCATCATATCTTTTGAATGTTAGCGAAATTAACCTTCTCTTATATGAATCCATAACCCTACTTTTGCTTCAAAGCTAGATGTGTTTGCTCCATTTGATAGACCTTCTCTCTAACCATTTGCATCTCCTGTATTTGTTGTGCAACTAAGAAGACATAATATTAGCATCGCGCCGGATATTAGATCATGACCACAGTAAGTCAGAGATTCCAAAGAATTCCTTCCTCATCCTGCCATTCATCATCCTCATCACCTTCTCAACCATCTTGATGTGCGACTCACTATTATGTTCATATTCCCCACTTGCTCGTTGTTGTGTATCGAATTCGGCGCGAATGCCATCCAATAATTCATTCAATCGAGCGGTACCTGGGGCAGGACCCAAACCGCGATGATTGTACATAGACATTGTGTATTGATCGACCTTTGATGCGATTTCGAAACTGTTTTGGATGATATGCCTTTAGATGGTCAGCAAACTCAAATTGGAAGGTTTAGGATTCCAGCTTTCTTTGGAGGTAACATCACGATCTCTTTCAGTGCGCCGCGCCAAGGCGAGAAAAGCAGAGATGAGAGAGATGTGAAGATGATAGGAGATAAGATTAGTGAAGTACTTACTTTTGATTGTGCGCAACAGTTTGCTTATAGTTTGAAGTTGTGATTGAAGTGTGGAATTGCGCGTTTGCAACTTTTTTTTTATTTACCTAGGTCTTACAATCTGTCGCAACACCACCTATTCCAATGATGCCAAGTGAATACTAAATTAAAAAGCTATTAATCGCATTCGACAATTCGAAAAAAAAATTGGTTAATGAAGATATGAATTGATAATGATTGAATTAAGTGAAGTTATTGATTGATCCACGTTGATGATGTTCGGATGAGAAAAGTAATATGATTGATGTTGTTGATGTTGAAGTGGGTGAGGGTGTGGGTGTGGGTGTGGATGTGGATTTTACTAAAATTGAGGTTGGAGGTTGGTGTGAGATGTGAGATGTGTGTAGTAAGGTTTGTGTGGGTGGGTGATGGATGGATGGATGGATGGGGTGGATGGATGGATAGATGGTGGTGGTGGTGGTGGTGGTGGTGAATGGATGTATGGTAGGTATGGTATGTACTAAATAGGAAAGAAGTGGAGGTCAAAAAGAGGTGAATGGATCTTTTCTGTTGGTTCAAACTGCAGATTCTGTACCCGTAGTAGTAGTAGTAGTAGTAGTAGTAGTAGTAGTAGTAGTAGTAGTAGAAAGTGTAGTAAAAGGGCTAGAAGAGAAGATAGATACTAGACAGATAGATATCTAGTCTTTACTCCGTATTGGTACTAAAAGAGGGAGAAGAAGAAAAAAGGAGGATCAGATCAGATCAATGCAAAGCAAAGCAAACTAGATTTTCTAGTAGAATCCACACACAATATAGTATGAACCACAGACAAAATGGTGGTACATATGGATAGTATTTTGGGACTTTTTATAGAGAAGTTAAGTCAGTGTAAGAACGGAGAAAGAAATGGTAATGGCAATGGCAATGGCAATGGCAATGGCGATGGTAAGATGAAGGATGTTTAATACCAAGTACAAGACTGATTTTGTCACTTTATTAGTCAGGGCTGAAGGTAAAGGAAGTCAGTCAAGCTTTTCTATTTTTTTCCCTCTCTTCTCTTCTCTTCTCTTCTTTTCTCTCCCTCTTTCTCTCTTTCTTGATATATCATATCGTAAAGATTCATCAAGCAAACGAATTAAAACACTTGAATGGATTGAGAAGGCGGATATCATGTGATCAAAAACACAAACTCACCTAACCCACAGTTGCCACAATTTAAACCTTGTCTCACATTTGTTGGTCCTTGTTTAGTCCGTCATGTAATCCTGGTGAAGTGTGAATCCAAGGATTATGACTAGGGAAGAAAGTGGATACATTGAAAAAAAGCATGCGCCTTCCGAAAATAAGCGAAGAGATACCCAGGTAGGTAGGTACCCAGTACTCCGTGGGTAGAATGATTAAAAATAATCCAATACCAATTCCTACTCTGTACTCTGCAGAAATAACAGAGGAAGCTGCATTACCTAATCGGAGCTCAAAGTCATTCTTCCCATCAATCATTTTAATAAGTACTATACATTGTTCACTGTCCAGGTACAGAGAAAGTACATCTTGATCAACATTCGATTCATTATTGAAATCAAATGTGCCTTAGTTCATTGCCGAATGGTTCATGTCGGACGGACCGGGACAATATCTAATACTTACCGGTCGATATACCATTAAATTGACTTTGAGACTAACGACTATATTAAGGAATATCTAGTATTAACCACTTCATTATCAAGCTTTTTCAACAAGCGCACACCAATACATCATTGTAAGAAATCGTTACACGTAAGCTTTTCGAAGTTTAAACCAAAGGTGATGATTTCGGATGCGTGTGCTTATTGAGGAAGACCTCATCCACCCTGGATTTAAACGCTTCAGACTATTTTGTACATCAATATCACATTTAGTGTTTCCCGTACTTAACACACCTTACCCATCCACTTGGAATTGTATCAATCATCGGTAAGAAAAACATGGGTGGAGAGACGAAGGAGATATGTGTGTAACCTTTCGGACGGGATAATATTTTGCGCCATAAAAGCATTCGTGTTTGACGGCCCCGGATCAATTTCTTAACCGAAAATGCCGGTTACGGGAGAGATGATGAAGGTGGGGAAAGAACATGTGAGTGGCAACTTACTCTGTGGAGTGGGTAATAAGAAATAGGGGTTCGGGATTTGAGTTTTAGATGCCTTGATTCTAAGGGTTCTAGAAAAGGAAGGTGTTTCTAGAAGTTCTAAGGAAGAAACAGAATTGTGACAGATCGGAGTGGATTTCTATAACTGACATAATCATTAAAAGGGCTCTCTTTTTATGCTTCGGCTTTTTTACATGAAGCTATCCCCAGATGTTAGACAAGGTGGAAAGATGGAAATGTGAAAAGGTGAAAATATGATATCGATGATTGAGTGGTGTGGGATCTCCTTTCCTCTTCATCTAAGATCACCTAACACAAGGCTGTTGTCTCCTAAGGATACTTACTTGCAATATAGTAATCACTGACCCATTAGATATCAAACAACAGCGACGACAGAATTTGATACACTAACCGATCAGAATAATCGCACCTACCTACTTAAACAATCAAAATATTATCATTAAAGCCGACCAAGATTCTTCCCTTCATCCCATCCTGACTTGTATCATCCCATCTCATCCCATCTCATAAGCACATTTCAAATACATCAAGATAAACCAAACAGATCTACCAAGTAACATACCGACAAACCAAAGATAAGATTAGATCTCTTCCATTCCCACTCTAACCAATACTTCCTTCGCACACCAAGAAAAATCCCCAACTTTATCACTCCTCCAAAAGCAGGTACAATCGCATACAGACGGAGATAAGCTGCAATAATATACCGATGCACCAATGAGATGATTGCTTGTGAGAAAATATCCGAATGCGTTAGGCATTACCTAGTACATAGGTACCTGGTAGAGGTAGATCACTCTGAAGTGAGAATGAGTGAGCTGATTTAAGGGCTTCGGAAAACAAAGATGCCGTTATTTGTTCGTATATTCTGTGTGGTATGGGGTGTAGAAGCTTTGGGAACAGGCCAGATACCTAGGATGATAGATGGAAGATGGAAGATGGAAAGATCGGAACTTATGATAATGATAATCACATCATGATGAATCTTTTACTTGGCTGGATGGCTGGCTGGCCCCTTTGTCTAGATTTGCAAGGAAAAGAACATCCGTCGTACTATCTAGGTACGTACTTACCAGTAAATACGTACCAGCTATAATACAAGGAACGCGGGATCTGTATGAGCTGTTGCTGTTGACAATCTAACCTTGGAAGACTAACCTTGGAAGACTAACCTTGGAAGACTAACCTTGGAAGACTCGAGTGACAATCCCACAAGCCATAAACGAAAGATTCTCGTAAGAGATTCTATGTTTTATGGAGAAGACTTAGAGTGAGAGAGTGTGATTACAAGGTTAAGAAAAGGAAGCTAATTTTTATCAGATCGAATATCAAGAACGTCTTTTGATTCGTGCGGAGTTTGATGAATATCTACCTAGTAGGTATTTGTAGATACCTTTAACTTCTTCATTGGATTTTAGTTGGGGTTTTCTTATTTCTTTTTTTCAAACCCCTTATTATCTAGGTAGGGAGAGAGGAAGGGAGATCTTATTAGTCCTAATTGATAATTGATATTTCCTAGAAGTAATTTTATTTATTAGTCAATTGTAATAAAATCCTAAAATCCTAAAATCCACATTCCCGAGTTTCTGAAATAGTCACATCGGATCGGATCTATTTTATATTTTATATTTTATATTTTATATTTTATATATCCAGTAATTACTAGCTAAATTTCTACATAGAGAAGAAGAAAAAGAGGGTCTTCCGATTAGAGAAAAAAGTTGAAATATATCTACCCTACTACCATACCTATCTAGTATGGTATATCTAGTAGATATCACAGTACATATCCCATTCTCATTTCTCCTCCAAAACTTCCGATTGTCGCATCAACATTCGAAATCAAATTAATAAAACATACCGCCACTCTCCTTTTTCTTTCCTTTTCCCTCTTGCTCTTTAATAACTTTGATATCTCGCTGGTGATATATTCACCAAGTCTTTCTTTTATATTTCGAACCTTTCAAACTTTGTGTAATTTACCTACCTAGGTGATTACAACAACAATACCAACTCACTCAACAGAAAAGTACAAGGAAAGGAAACATAGAATCCATTTATTTGGCTTCCTTTTTTCCTTGTATCTTCCACATTTCGAAGCCCTTCAAGAAGTCGATATACTTCTCCTACTACATCAACCGATAATTGTCTCTTCACAAAAAGATCTCTGCATTGCAGACATTCAGAAATCATCATGGATATCGCATTAGAAGTCACCGACAAATACTTCTTCGATCATTTTTATTCCGCTCTCTTACCCGCAAAACCTATACTCTTGAATGCCATTGGAGAACAAATTAATGGTACAATACTCGACCCAAAAACTGCCTCAACATGGCAATATCATCCTTCGAATTCTTTTCTTCAGTTTGAACCGACAGAAGCGGCTTATACCAGTCAATGGGATAGAGATAATATTTTTCGACAAGCTTTCTCATTGTTCCTGATTACTTGGTATGTTTATTCACTTCCAATGCGATCCAAGATGTCAAGGTTATGAGCAAAATACTAATTTTAATTCAAATATAGGATCGCAGGTGCAGTAATTTACTTCACAATCTCTACTCTCTCGTACCTATTCGTCTTCGATAAAACTACCTTTCAACATCCCAAATTCCTCAAAAATCAAATCCGCATGGAAATCTCTCAAGCATGTAACTCCATGCCCTTAATGTCCATTCTCACCACTCCTTTCTTCCTCGCAGAAGTTAGAGGCTATTCAAAACTATACGATCTTACATCTGAAGGACCGGGTATGTGGTACAATTGGTTCCAATTTCCACTTTTCCTCCTCTTCACAGATTGTTTCGTCTATTTCATCCATCGCGGTCTCCATCATCCTTCCGTATACAAAACACTTCATAAACCACATCACAAATGGATTATGCCAACTCCTTACGCTTCAATTGCATTTCATCCCGTAGATGGCTGGATGCAATCTCTTCCTTACCACGTCTTTCCCTTTATCTTCCCACTTCAGAAATTCGCATACCTCGGTCTCTTCTTCTTTGTACAAGTCTGGACAGTGTTTATTCATGATGGAGAATATGTGGCCAATAGTCCAATTTTGAACGGAGCTGCTTGTCATACGATGCATCATCTTTACTTCAATTATAATTATGGTCAATATACAACACTTTGGGATAGATTGGGAGGTAGTTATAGAAAACCAAATGAGGAACTTTTCAGAAGGGAAAGTAAGATGGGACAAAAGGAGTGGGAAAGACAAGTTGCGGAAATGGAAAAACAGGTTTTGGAGGCGGAAGGAGAGGATGATAGAGTTTATGGTGGTGTGGAAAAGAAGATGAATTAGTTGGAACTTTTGAAGATTGGCGGGCATGTATATATGTCAAATGGTCTCTTGAGTGGGGTGGGAGAAGGAAGGCAAAGGAAGGAGATGCATTAATTGTATATATTGCATGGCATGACATGAAATGGCATTTTTGATGTAGATTCATGTCGGTTCGAAATAATGGATGGATGGATGGATGGAAATGATTTGCATACGAAGGCGTTAAGTTGTTATAAAGCATTATGGTAGATATATTAATGTGGATGGATAGATGATGGGCGATGAGCGAGATGAAGATTGATGGTAAAAAGATAGGGATATGGACATGGACTATGTTATGTGTCTTTCCTGGTTACTTTACCTCATCTCTCGGTTCGTTAGATCACTAGAGTGTGCTTTACTTTATTTTACTTTACTTTACTTTACTCTCTACCTTATTTTTAATTTTATGATTTGAATTTTATGGCTTTGGTCTTTGTATGATTCTGGTTCCGGTTCTTGTGTGAGGTTTAGTTTGTGGGTTGGGGTTTGAGGTTGTGTGTGGTTTGTGTGGTTCGTTGGTTTTTGTTTACTGGGATTTGATAGATGGGATGGATGATGGATGGATGATGGATGGGTGGATATATGAGTATACAGATAATGTATATATATCCTTTGAAAGAGGTGGCTTGGTGGTATATATATGTGTGTGTGTGTGTGTTTATATATAACGATTTGGGTATGTATGTATTTGATGTATGTATTTGATATACAGTAACGGTTTGATATATCTATCTGATATGCTGCCTATTTGATGTATCTTTTTGATGTACTTGATTATCTAACTGGGTATTAGGTATTAGGTGATTATTGGGGTTTAGCTATTGGAGAGTAGAGGAGGGAGAGGATGGAGAATAGGAGAGAATGAAGAAGAGAAGGGTTGAAGAAGAAAAGGAAAGAAAGAGAGAGGGAGCGGGGGAGGTGGAATAGGAGAGGAGGGAGAGGGGTAGAAGGAGATAACAAAAAAAAGTTAAGAAGGGAGGAAAATAGGAGAGAGAGAGAGAGAGCAGGATTAAAAAGAAGAAAAGGAGAATGAGTGAGAAAGAGCGATAATAGGCGAGAATGAGGGAGGAGAGGAAAAGGAGAGAGAGAGAGAGTATTATATCTTTCTATTCCGACTTATATATATGTGTGTATACATATATTAATTAGGGGCTTTACTTTGTTCTATATTGTTTTATGTGGTTTTATTTTACTTGTTGATATATATTTAATGTTGGATATAATGTTGTATATGATCTTGATCTCTATACGAAGCGAAGTAATAAGATAGAATAAAATGAGGCAAAATAAGATGAATATAGAGTAATAAGATAGGATGAGATGATATGTGAAGTGAATGAAGTGAAGTGAAGTAGAATGATGAAATATAAAGTAATAGAATATTCAGATAGGATAAAATGAGATATAAAAACAAAGAATGATGAGACTTAAATTCAAGTTCTAGATTAAAAACTAGATTTCAGAAATTCAGAAGAGGATTTTGAGGATTGAGTAGGCGAAAAGGAGGGAGGTGAGGAGGCGAAAAAAAGGAGGAAGACGAGGAGACGAAAGAGGAGAGAAATGTAAACCTAGGTAGTAATCATAAGAGGAAATGGAAATCCATCTGAGGGGGTTTTTGAGCGTGGAGAAGGAGGACTAGAGAAGGAGGAAGATGATGATCATAGATTTTCTCATACTTATTTATTATGAATCTAATTCTGTCTCCTGAGAGGAGAGATGGGAGGAAAAATGGAAGGAAAAATGGGAAGAAAGATGGGAGGAAAGGAGGAGGATAATATTTAGATCATAAAATAATAAACGAATGAAAAGGGCTCAATAACATTCGTTCTGAAGTTTATTTATATATATATTAGTATATGTATGAGGAGTTTGATGGAAGTATTTTAATTATGTATGGATGAAGAAAGAGGGGAGGGGGAAGGAGGGGGAAGGAGGGGGAGTCAATGAGGTTTGTGGGGTTTGTGAGGGTCATTGGATGAATAGATGGTTAAAGGTTGAGAAGTATTTGGGTGGGTAGATAGGTAGGTAGATAGGTAGGTAGATAGGTAGATAGATAGATTGGTGATTCAATGGGATGAGAGGGATGAGATAATAAAAGCCCCTGAAAAAAGAAAAATCCATCCATCCACACACATTCAAAAAGCAGAATAGAAGATGAAATCTCAAAAGAATTAATCAAGAAAGGGGAAATATACATATATATATATTAGTTGTTTTCGACAGTCTAATTACTTGGGAAATTGAATTTGTAGGTAGTGAGTGAGTGGGTAGATGTATAGATAGAAGATATCCGCGAGTAAAGGTTGATATGTATGCATAAGTATATAAGCATATGATTATGAGAGATGAGAATATATTAATTTCTAGTATCCTACTTAGTACTTCTAAACTCCATTTCAAGAATCTATAATCTACAAACTGCAGCATCCATCCCCATTCCTATACCAATGATAACCCAGAAGTTCTATGATTTCCAATCCCTCTGCAAATTTTCCAGGTGGAGTCGTAAAATGTATACCCAATATCCAAGACCCAACTCCATTCCTAAGCCAGTTCAGGAGAACCCTGTAGATAATACCCATCCCATCCCATACCCTTCTACCTGTGAAAACTTGAAATAGTTCTTCTGACTCCATAGTTTTAAGATAAGTAGGATAGCGACCATTGAGAATCCCATACGCCCCAACCCATTGTGTATATATACCCGTCTAATAGGTTTATATGGAAACATCGAGCACCATGTTAATCTTCCAACCATATGTATGAAGAACTATACACTCCCTTCCACCCGTCCCTCACACTCCCCCTCCCCCGAGTAATTACTTAACCTCTTCCAACCCCTCCTCCTTCATCTCCATTCCCCCATCTCTCTCCCCATCTCCTCTTTCCAACATCCTCGACACCCTCCACATATCCCTCACCTCATCACCCACCAACAAACCCACTCCCAATAGCAACGGAATATCAAGCACAGCCGAATTTCTCTGCATAGGTGTTTTCTTCCACCACCATACTCTCATCCTATTCATTGGATTTGTCAATGATGAACGAGTAGCTAGATGAGCCAGATGGGATGGAGGTGGTGGACGAGGAAGGAGAGCTCGGTCGAGACGGATGAGAGTTTTGATTGCTTTGCGGAGGAGGAATGAGGGTGGCATTTCTTCTTTCTTTGGATGAAATGGGTGGCTTGAGATGGATGGATGGACGTGATGGGTCTAGATGTGTGGTGTGTATGCGTGCGTGTGTGATGTAAAGTTGAAGTGTTGGTAGTAGTAGATTGTAATTGTGTTAACGATATCGATATAATTTGAAGAGGTATTGATTATTGGAGGAATCGACGTCGTAGATGTAATAGTAGTGATCGATGTGGTGTATTATTATTCCGTATTCAATAAAGAAGAAGAAGAAGAAGAAGATATATATCGAAAGAGAAACTCATCTCGGAGAATTTTCTTGCTGTGCCGGCACTAAGGTTTTAGGGCAAGTACAGAGAACTATTCGATTAAATTTTGCAGTTTTAGTCTCTGAATTGCTGAGTGATTGATCGATCGATTCAGGCTATGGTGTTTCTTTGCAATTTGTAGATTTTAGATGATAGATGGTAAGCAATAAACGGTGGATGATACCAAAGATAGCAGATGATAGACGAAAAACAAGCGACAAAATATTCCTCCCTCCTTCGATTCCAGAAATCGAAATTCCATCTGAGAAACTCGGATATTAGATGAATCCCACGGCATCTTCGAGTTGAAAAACAATATCATCCCACCATCTCTTATTTCTAGGTCCCATTATAAGTGCCGGCATACCATTTACATCACCCCCATCTCCATCTCCTCCTTCACCCCCCTTTCCCCTCCTCAACAATTTCTCCCTAATCTTTTCATCCGCAACAACCCCAATAATCCCTCCTACAGCCAATGCAATAGGAATTCTCTTCCCGAAAGCAATCTTCTCCCCCTTTATTTTCTTAGCCCACCATTCATATATTCTCGTTTGAGGTGTAATTGTGGGGGAGGAATCCAGATGGCGGGGTTGAATGACGCGAGATCTCGGTTGGATAGGTGGGAGAGAACGACATGGATGTGTATTGAGAGAACGAATTGGATTGTAGTGACCGCGCATTCTTACGTCCGTGTGTGTGGATTTTTGACTGGAGTAGAGTCGAGTTGATTTTCGATATGTATCGGTACTCGTATAATTTAATGTTTCTTTCGGTTGTGAGAATAGGAGAAGTTATCTTTCGGTATGGATTCGATATTGAAGAATGCGTGTAGTTTTCACGATTGAATGATTTATGATTAAAAATTAAAAATTATAAGTTATATGATTAGGATTTTGTATAATGAATAAGAAATGAAAAGAAATCTATTCAGAAATTATTTTTTATACCTTTTTTTTTTTTTCGCACCAGAGAAACGATCGAAACTCTTGAAGAACTACAGAGAGTACACTACTACTGTCCCAACCCACCAAGCGAGAGTTCCATTAATATCTAGTCTGAGTTAGTGCGACACTACCCCACCACCCATATGAATCATTCGAGCTTTAAATCCCAAAAGTTGAAGAGTCATTATTGACTCAATTTCTTTAAAACCATTCAATTGAAATAATTTCACATTTTCAAAACATTCACCACAATCCAATTATCTAGAATAAACCCCAAATCTCACAATTACCAGCACATTCATCCCTTTCACCAACTCAATCAACAATGCCATCCCGCTCAGAAATCACTTATTTCGGCGCCGGTCCCGCTCTCCTCCCCACCGATGTCCTCGAAACCGCAGCCGCAGCCCTTGTAGATTACAATGGTACCGGTCTCGGTTTAGCAGAGCATTCGCATCGATCTGAAATCGCCGCCAATGTATTGAATACCGCGAAAGCAGATTTGGCAAAATACTTGGAGGTTCCAGATGATTATGAAATCCTCTTCATGCAAGGAGGTGGCAGTGGAGAGTTTTCCGCAACGATATACAATTTAGTCGGAGTCTGGGTCGAGAAGAGAAAACAAAAAATTCTGAAGGGTTTGGGCATTGCCTCGGATAAGGATATTCCAGAAAATGCACTGGTAAAGGAACTTCAGAAGGCGGTGGATGAGGAGCTTAAAATTGATTATTTGGTTACGGGATCATGGTCTCTCAAAGCTAGTCAGGAGGCAGCGAGATTGGTAGGCGCGGAACATGTCAATATTGTCGCGGATGGACGAAAGATAAATGATGGGAAATTTGGAAAGATCCCCGAGGAAAAAGATTGGAAACTCTCGAAAAATCCAGCAATGGTATACTATTGCGACAACGAAACGGTCGATGGAGTCGAGTTCCCCGGCTTCCCAAAATCTCTGGAGCCAAACGGAGAAGAAGATGAACCTATCGTAGTAGCAGACATGTCTTCCAATATCCTCTCGCGACGAATTCCCGTGAAGAATTTCTCCGTCGTCTTTTTCGGTGCACAGAAGAACTTGGGAAGCACAGGAATCACCGTGGTGATCATCAAGAAGAACCTCCTTCCTCCTGTTGTCGCAACACCTGCTCCAACTCTCCTACGCAAGCTTGGATTACCAATTGGCCCTATTGTTCTCTCTTACGAAACAATTGCCAAGAACAACAGTCTCTACAACACCCTAAGCATATTCGAGTAAGTCTCTCCATCCCCCTTCCTCTTCCCCTCCCTACCCAACCTAACCTCCCCACTAACTCCCACCCCAGTGTCTACATCGCCGGACTCGTTCTCCAAAAACTCCTCTCCACCTACCCCGACGGCATCGCCGGCCAAGAAACCCTCTCCAACAAAAAATCCTCCCTCATCTACTCCGCCCTCGACGCCCACCCCTCCATCTACAAAGTCGTCCCCGACGTCTCCGTCCGCTCAAGAATGAACATCTGTTTCCGCGTCACCGCATCGGAAAATATCTCCGAAGCCGAAAAGTCTTTCCTAGCAGGTGCCACTGAGAGGGGTTTGACGGGTCTGAAAGGTCACAGAAGTGTAGGAGGTATTAGAGCCAGTAATTATAATACTATTACCTTGGAGGGAGCGGAGAAGTTGGCAGCGTGGATCCATGAATTTGCGGAGAAGAAGTGAGAGTACTGCAAATGTGGGTGAGTGCGAGGTTGTTAGTTGGGGAGACATGAAATGCTCGATATGAACATGGTCTCTGTATTATATTTACAAAAGTTTTTCTATTGATAATAAAATGTCGAGTTCAAAAGTAGTAATACTCGTCCTCTTTCTAGATGATCTGTAGATCAGTACAGCACACCTGTTCATGCAAACCGGCGATTGAGTGACGGGGCCATATTCTACAGGGAGTTTTCGTCTATGTGTATGATTCAGAACATGTATTATATCCCTCACAGCAATGCATCGTATTAAATCACATTATCGCTCATCATCAATAGAGCACCGTCCTTTAAGCATATTTCATATTCCACCACGAGCCTCCTCGAAGATACCTATGTAGATATGCACTTCTTCCCCCTAATCTACTACTCAAAGCCCACAGGTCATGGCCTGCAGCTCATACATCCGTTGATTCCAGGAGAAACTAAGTGGCCAATTCGTAAATCAGCGACTAGCAATCTGCAAATTATATCTTCTTCCCCATCTTCCCAGATCCATCCTACCATAAAAACTCCATTCGCTGCATTTCCCATGGCTTGTCAAGCAAATCATTGGTAATCCAACCTATCCATCCCAACCAGGTGTAGACCGAAGCAAATTTATCCCAGACAATGTCATCATAGCCACCAAACGCCCATCTCGTATCGTACCAACCATGTTCAAGAATTAAAAGAAATATCGTACAATGAACTAGGTAGCTAGGGAAAACAGGTTCGAAAAGAAATCATGGATGCTAAAAAGCAAAGATATTGTGAACCTACTTTTCCCTAGCTAACGCTTTTTTCAATCAAGAATCTAGGTAACTCGGTCTAGGAACAGGTGCTACACCGCTTAGATAACTTGGTCCAGAGAATGACGAAGTCATTTGTCGTTTGGGTGGAGGCCTTGCAGGCGATTCTTCTTCATCACTACTGCATAGATCAATAACTTCCGAGATGGGTCTTTTGCCACCTGTTGATGAGTTTAATGGATTAGATCGATTAGATGGTGCTGCCGATAAGGAGTCGCGAGTACTTTGCGCTTGATTTAAAGTGCCGTTCGAAGTGCCATTCCTAATAATTGGTGTACTAGCTTTCCTTCCACCTGGGGAGACTTCGATCAAGTCATCATCGTCATCAGAGAAATCGCTTGAAGCTACACCGGGTCGTGATGATATGGTGTCAGGTCTGTTGTAGAGTTTCCACTGTCCTTCTGGTTCAACTGTAACTTGATCAACGGATCTTGATGTATTTTGTAATATATTCTTTACATATCTTTAAAATCTGTCAGCAAACCTGATCCTGCCCATGAAAGGATAATCAACTTACTCATCAACGACTAATGTCTCAAAAGGTGCAGAATTGTTGCATATTGGACATAGCCAAGTTGGTCCTTGTTCTTGTAATTGAAGATAGGAAGTAGCATCAAAACATTGGTTATGCCTACACGATATTGATCGAATAGGTAAATCAATTCTTAAAGTTGACAATGGACACTTCAATGATAGAACTGAAGCAGTGGCTACAATATCCGCATCTCGGGATTTATTGATCACTTGTATAAAATTAGGTTCCAGAACACAAATTTTGAGGGAAGGGCATCTTACTCTCGTTGATCACAGATTCCTTGGTAATTTTCTTGCCAGCCAGTAATCGTTTGACCAAGTCTGGGACAGGAATTAACTTGACCACATATAAAACCAAATAGAATTTCTGAAATTTTTGTTAGCACTGCAATTCCGCGGTACAAAAGTTAATAAACAACACATTGTAAATCCTGGAGAAAAACATGGTAGGATCGCGTGGTGTTTATTCACCTCTGATGATACGAAAGCTCCATTGAGACCTGCCTTTGTAGTCAACGCATAGGTCATCTCGACGGTATTTTGATATCCAAGAACCTTCAACCTCAGGTCCTTGGTAATATCCACCGGTCGAGTTGATCCAGGCTTGTTTTTCAATCCTCTCAAATTTGCCTTTACATCTCCTCCATTCACTTTGACCTCTGATTGATGAGGAAAAGCAATATCTTGTCTCCCATTGCCTTCGCTCGCGCAGAATATCATTACCCTCAACGTGGGGTCGTTTTGAGCTTTTGACAAGATCGGATGATTCTGAGCTTTGACTGGTATGTTAACGGTATGGCGATGTTGATTCATGGCTATTCAATCATGATTAGCATACTTTAAATTAAACCCAGGAAAGGAAAGTATCTACCATCACACAGTTTGACCTCTCCAATTTGCTCGACGATATCGTAAAATGGACTTGGTTTGAATTCAAGCTCTATGAATAATTAGACCGGGCGCCTAATCCTAATATCGTGGGCTCATATACTCATTCCATAACCCATCGGCTTATATGGCTGCATAGCTGCTCTAGGTGCAGAATAATTTGTTGCGCCGTTGGACATCGAATTGGCAGCTGGAGAAGCTGATCCTTGATATGGCCGTGAGTGCACTCCAGCAGCTACTATCTCTGGATGATCTATAATACGCCCTAGCCGATTGAATTTGATTTCGTCCGGCGCATTCGCATAGAATCTGATTCCTATAGCGAAAGAAATAAATTGTCAGCTTTGTTCTCTCTTCTTACCAGCTGTTGTAGAATCGCAGCGCCGGTAGACTGTAGTATGAGACTACGCAGTACGGCAATTCGCGATGCGATTATCAACTTCTCCAAGATGCAAGCAACTTACTATCAACAATTCTCGTCTGTAATTCTGCCTTGACACCATTTACTTTCATATCCTCAGCTAAACATATGTTCTTCAGTGTTTGGTTGAGCATTCCACCATTTTTCACCTTTCGTACATATGGTTCTGGGTCGAGGAAACTACCACCCCCCATCGAGGCCATTTCCTATCCTTGGATGGTGCTGAACAAGCTAAACAATTAGTTTTTGAGGAGTTTAGAAAGTCTTAGAAATGGTGAACAGATGTTAAAATTGTAAAGAGTAAGATTTCGATTTTCCTTACGGTGTTGAAGATGGCAACAAATTGATCTTTGTTTTTGTTCTCCAAATACTCCTTTGCTCTTTCGCCTTTCTTGTCGTAGAATAAATTGTGAAATTCAATGTTCAACTCCGAGTCGTAATGGAAGGAGATCACGAAGCTGAATTAGGCAGGCGGTAAATTATGAGTACTTGGCAGAATAAATTTATTGGATTTAGATTTTGCCGCTAAGATAAAAGATTAATTGAGTGAATGAATGGAAATCTATCAAAATCATTCATTGCGCTATTTGGAGAAGAAGTTTACATCGATTTTTCTACAATCTACCACAACGTTCAACAATACGCTACAATATCCTATCGTTTATTCTTTTATCATATTCAAACACAACAATGGCTAAGGGTGCGCGCTCAAGTTCTATCAAGGCAAATAATTCCGCCTTAAAAGCCAAAGTCTTTGGTCCGGTCGAGAATGCACGAGCAGAGAGGTTGAATGCGAAACTTATGGAATTGATTTCGCAACCAAAGCCATCAGCGAAGACAGAAGATGTGGACATGGAAGGAAAAGAAGGAAAGGGCGAAGAGGGTATGGAATAAACATTCCTTTTAAAGGATTTGTTCTCTAATATTCTATTTAGCATCTGCAAAAGATACCTCGAATGCCACCGCCGCAGCTAAAGAGAAGCCATCCGAAGGTAATTCAGGACTCTTAAATCTAGCGCCTACTCGAATATTTGACTGACATATGAAACTGCAGAAATGGAGGTAGATGCTATTAGCAAGGTTGGCTCCAAGTCAAAGAACCGCATTTCGAAGAGAAAAGTTAGCAGTCGCAAATCCCAGATGACTTTCACTACCTACAAGAACGGAAAGAAAGTAGGAGGTGGTAGAAAGCAAAAGATCTATTGAGGAGCATTGAGATGTTGAAAGTCGAAAATCAATTATAATTTATAGGCGCAACGGACTATCTGGTTTTGGGGGCATGGAGTTCATGGTGAGGGTTTTGTTACACCTCCTGGCAGATAAAATTGAAGAGTAGTTCAAAGGACTTCGAGACGTTAGATTATACCAAGAATTTGAAAGTTTCAACCTTTCCGCCTTCCCCAGTATACAAAAGACCCTTCCCCTCACACATGCATTGCACAAAAAATATCTGATTTATCCATGTCGACCGATAAGGATTTCTTATCCAAGACGCCAAAACGCGTTCGTCAACCTGACACCTAGCTTCTCTCAATACGAACTTCCTAAATTATTCTCTTGATGAATACAAATGGCAGAGAATAGTTTGAACTACATAGTTGTCTTATTCTTAAGCTAACATATCATTGATTTCACACAAGCAATCAATGGGTCAGGACTAAAAGGCACAAGATGGCCTCAAGAATACGAAACTCTTTGCTCGTGGTAGCAAATGTTCTCATTCCAATTTCTATATTGATATTTGCTAGTGGCTTCTTTCCTTACAAGCCCTTCCTATCTGGATTGGCACAGTATGAGTCTCTGCAATATGGTGCTCCCCCGGAAGCTCCATTCGATAAGGTCATCTTTATGGTTGTTGATGCGCTGAGAAGGTAGAATATTTGAAGCAGAGTTTGACATGAAAGCTAACCTTAACAGCGACTTTGTATTCTCAAATGATTCAGGATTTCAATTTACTCAAAGGTCGATTGCATATCTGCAAGCTTGTTTGAACCATACTAACTCTTTCCATAGTCTCATTTCGAATGGCGCAGCTCTTCCATTCACAGCTCATGCGACATCTCCTACCATTACTATGCCAAGAATAAAAGCTATAACAACGGGTTCTATACCTTCATTTCTCGACGTGATTCTGAATTTCGCTGAATCCGATACATCCTCTTCTCTGACGACTCAAGATACATGGCTAGCACAAATGAAAGCAAGAGGAGGAGGAAAGATGATCATGTATGGAGATGATACTTGGTTGAAGCTATTCCCAGAAACTTTTGACAGAGCAGATGGAACTTCAAGCTTCTTTGTTTCGGTCAGTCATCCAGTGGCTGAGACTGTACATAGAATGAATGTAGCTGAATATAAATTTCTGTTAGGATTTCACTGAAGTGGACAATAATGTGACCAGACATGTTCCGGAGGAGTTGATGAAGGATGATTGGAATACTATGGTTCTTCACTACCTTGGACTAGATCATATTGGTCATAAAGCAGGTCCACGGAGGTGAGATTTTGCTATTGTGAGATTTCTACAAGAGAGACTAATTCCTTTACCAGCCCGAATATGATTCCCAAACAGCAAGAGATGGATGGTATTGTCCGATTGATCTATGAGAATATGGATGCTCAAGATTACCTGAGCTCGGCCCTTTTGGTGTTATGTGGTGACCACGGAATGAATGATGCTGGTAATCATGGTGGATCTGCTCCAGGGGAAACCTCCCCAGCTCTTGTCTTCATGTCACCAAAATTTAAGGACCTTAGGCATGAGCGTCAGCGGCTCGAGGTACCTGCTCCATTTGAAGAGGAATTCCAGTATTATAAAACTGTTGAACAATCTGATATCGCTCCTACACTTGGGGCTCTACTTGGATTTCCTGTACCAAAAAATAATTTAGGAGCATTCATTGATGACTTCTTACTATTCTGGCCTGAAAGTATGTTTGTCTAGTTCACACTCAAGCTCGTTCGCTAATTTTCAACAGGAAACGACCGTGTTCAAATTTTATTGAGAAATGCTAGACAGATTCTCAGCGTTGTTACTGCAACATTTCCATCATTTGAAAACGATGGGCCTTCTGAGAACTGCCACCAACTTTCAAGTAGTGTTGATGACTTGGCATGCCAATGGAGAAGTATTACGCAAGGCATAGTTGGTCTCCAAGCTAACGAGCAAGATCACGCTGTTTGGGTCGCAGCCGTCACAAAAGTAGGTTTCACTTCATGACCATTTTCATTATCTAACAAAATCTTAGTGGTTGAAGGAAGCCCAAGAGTTGATGAGTGGCACTGCTAGTAATTACGATGTCAAGAAACTGGTTACCGGCCAAGTCATTGCTGCTCTAGCTTCAGTTATGGCAGTGGTGGCGGCCGGGCCATTCATTGTGAACAATCTTAAAGCCAGCATTCCATTTATAGCTATTTGCTTGTCCTACGGCATTATGATGTTTGCTAGTAGTTATGTTGAAGAGGAACAGCATTTCTGGTATTGGACGGCTACAGGGTGGCTGTTTCTCTTATCGATCAAGAAGTATGGTTCTCTTAATCTTGTCCCTCGATTCAAAATTAATGAATTCCTAGTATACGTCGCCAATCTCGTGAACTTCTGCTATTGAACATCAGCTCCATAATGATTCTCGTCGCCACCAGAATTGCTAGACGCTGGAATCAAACAGGCCAGAAATTTGCTGGTGATCCTGATATCGCTCGAACATTCTTCTCTCAACATCGATTGACTCTATGGACACTTGTAGGCGCTACATATCTTTGGAACCTTCAATCACTCGCCAGTAAAGGATTTCCTCGTTTCCCACAAATTCTTGCTCGTGTTATCTCAACACTTTTGGCCTTTGTAGCAATTACATTTAAACTTGCATTTACAAATGAAGATTCACCCGAACTTCTGGCAGGGATAGCAAAGATTATGGCAGACAATGATACTGGTATTCCACTTGTTCTTCGAGCAAGATTAGTTTTTATTGGTATTGCATCTTGCCTGGTATACACCGTATTATCTAGTTTTAGCCCATCACGTAATCGCCAGAATGGTAAGTTCCTTTTCTTCACTGCCACTACAAAGTTCTCTCGTAACTAACCAAATTCAAGTTCCAATGCGCACCATTCATGACCTTATAGTCCTTCTTCTCATAACTCAAACTCGCGCAACCAACATCCCCCTGATTCTAGTCTTTGAACTTCAATACTCACTCCTCTCAACCTTTAATCTCTCCCTCATAGAGATCACAACCACCACCCTCCTCCTACAACAAACTTCCTTCTTTGCTCTCGGAAACTCAAACGCGATTTCATCAATCGATCTCTCATCTGCCTATAACGGCGTTGATTCCTACAATGTCTTCGCAGTCGGCGGCTTGATTTTCGTCTCTAATTGGGCTGGTCCTCTTTACTTCACTTCAGCTGGTAATCTCCTACTACTAAAGTTATGGAGAAAAGACGGAGTGAAGCGAAAGAATGTTTGGGGTAATCATATAACCCTATTCACGATATTCATAGTGAGTAGCTTGACGGCGACGATGATAGCCTGTACAGTATTGAGAACGCATCTTTTTATTTGGACAGTTTTTAGTCCCAAATTTTTGTATACCATGGCTTGGAGTGCGGGGATGCATTTGGGAGGAAATGTGTTAGTTGGTGGAGGATTGTGGTCTCTAGGGAGGATGCTGAGTTGAGGGAAGGTAGCATAATTGTAGGAATAGTGTTATAGAAGAGGGAAGTGGAGAGAAACTTCATTCTTTTGGGATTGGCGAGGAAGAAGGTTGAAGACTATTGTCAAAATAGAAGCAAGCAAATTTTCGTCAAAATCCAATAAATTGGTAGTGGAGCTTTGAAGTGTTTGAAACTTTTCTGATACTTAATATCAGTTCTTGATATTATGACTTGGATCTCATAAGAATCCCAAAATTCTCAATGTGAATCAAAATTGACTCGCTTGTATTATTGCTCGACAGGGGTATCAAATTCACCAATTATTCCTAGAATTAAATCAAACCAGCAAACAAATCTTCGATAGCGTCTCCACCCTTCTTTTTCCTCTTCTTCTTCGGAGGCTTCGCCGGCGTCGAATCTGAAGAAGCTAGTCTGGAAGTCTTCGGCTCCACTACTTCACCATCCTGTTTCCTCTTCTTTGGTTTCGCTTTCTTAACATCAGTGTCGTGTTCCTCTTTTCTTTTCACTTTTTGGCTATCTTCCACTTCTGAAACTGGAACATCTCTCACGATCTTCTCACCCATATCCTCTCCTATTTCTGCCTTATTCAATTGCGGCGTCTCTTTCACAACTCCTGCTTGTTCGGCGATTTCCTCTGCAGTTGGAACTCTCAGTGCACCGAGAACTTTATATAATCGCGCCAAACATCCCATTAACATTAATCCTAAAGTAGCATATTGATTATTGGCTACTAATTGACTAAATGCCCTATTCCTCACATTCATTAGTAATTTCCCACAAGAGTCCTTTATAATCTTTACTTCTCCAATCCAGCCACGAAGAAAGAGAACTTACAGATAACATCCTGGTACCACATCCTCTTGAATAAATTTAACCAAACTCTGTAATTCCCTCTCTTCCCTCTCTTTTCGTTCCCGAGCTTTCCCTTTCACTTTTCCACGTGATGATTCCATCACATGTTCTGGGATGATAGATAGGAGACGAGATACTTGGCGGCGGAGGATTCCGAAGGATATGTACCATTTTGAGAGACGGTGTTGGTTTTTATTGCGGTGGTGTGTGAGGTGAAGGAGGTGAGTGAGTGAGAGAAGGGATGCATGATGTGGGTTTGGGGTTAATGTGTTCATTTTCGTGGGGAATTTAAGAGGGACGATGGCTCAATGGTTTGTCTCTTGGTTTTGAGGATTTTTTTAATTTAGGAGACTCAACTTGCGTGGAAGCATTATCGTTTTGTGTGGTTTGGAATTTGGAAATTCATGATAACGGAGGAAAAAGATCTAGGAAGGTGAGGCTTTAAACCCCGTCAGCCTTGCAGGAAGGCTGATGCACGGACTATACGTCGAGAACAAGTATGCAGACCAAAGATTCATTGACAGCCTTGACACATGCGATATGCGAAGTCTAGAACCTCGAATAATGATACGAACAAGATTACCAATTCTATGAATGCCAAATATATATTGATCCGCAATTCATGAATAACCAGATATAATACGAACTACAAATATTGTCTAACGCCAAAATGGCAGCTGCGATTCCCCTCTCCACTACAACATGCTTGACCTCCTCAGAAGCATTCAAATATCCGCTTCCCCAGATTCGCCAATTCCATCGCGATCTCACTACGGAGCTTGACGAGAAAAATGCACGTCTGCGGACACTGGTCGGTGGGAGTTATAGACAATTACTTGGAACCGCCGAGCAAATCTTACAGATGCGACAGGATATTAGCGGAGTAGAGGAAAAGTTAGGCAAAGTAGGAGAAGGATGTGGGAGAAATGTGTTGGTTGGAATGGTTGGCGGATTGGGAAAATTACAGGGCGAAACGAAGAATGGGAAGAAGGGTGAGGAAATGCGGGTTGTGGCTAAGATGAAGGTATTGGGTATGTGTGGGATTGTAGTTGGGAAGCTCTTGAGGAGACCAGGAAGATTAGATGGGGATGGTGGGAGAGGGAAAGGCTTAGTAGTTGCTGCGAAAGTGTTAGTTTTGAGTCGGTTGTTGGCGAAGAGTTTGGAGAATACGGAAGATAAGCAATTTGTCGAAGAAGCGAAGAAGAAGAGGTCGGTTTTGACGAAACGATTGTTACGTGCAGTTCAGAAGACACTGGTTTCCATCAAAGATGCTGAAGATAGAGACGATTTGGTACAGGCACTTTGTGCATACAGTCTAGCTACTAGCTCTGGCGCTAAAGACGTCTTGCGACATTTCTTAAATGTCCGTGGTGAGGCAATGGCTTTAGCTTTTGACGACGAAGAGGAGTCGAATCAGCAGACCTCGGGTGTTCTACGAGCTTTGGGAATATATACGAGAACTTTACTAGATGTACAAGCTCTAGTGCCAAGGAGGCTGAGCGAAGCGCTGGCTGCGCTGAAGACGAAACCCTTACTGAAAGATGACAGTATTCGAGAATTGGAGGGATTGAGGTTAGATGTGTGTGAACGGTGGTTTGGTGATGAAATTTTTTACTTCACACCTTATGTTCGGCATGATGATTTGGAAGGGTTATCGGCAGTCGAAACGCTAAAAGGTTGGGCGAAGAAAGCGTCAGAAGTGCTACTGGAAGGCTTTTCGAAGACTCTTCAAGGGGGCTTGGACTTCAAAGTAGTTGTCGAACTACGAACAAAGATTTTGGAGGTGTGGATTAGAGATGGAGGCAAAGCAAAAGGATTCGATCCCTCTATACTTCTAGATGGCTTGCGAGACGCTATAAATAAACGACTCGTAGAGTTATTGGAAACTAGAGTTGGTAAACTTCATCTAGTGGGGACAGAGATAGAGTCTACATTGGCAACATGGCAAGAAGGAATTACTGATCTACATCCAAGTCTTTGGGATGAAGATATGATGGCAACCGAACTCAGCAATGGTGGTAATATTTTCAAACAAGACATACTTGCTCGCACGTTCGGACGCAACGATGCTGTTTCAAGAGTTGTTGACAGTTTTCATACTTGGAGACATCTTATTGAGAAGATTGGTACTTACATTGATCAATTGAAGAAACAAAGATGGGATGATGATTTAGAAGATATGGAAGATGATGAAAGTCTTGAATCACGACAAAATCTTCTTAGCAAGGAAGATCCACAAATGCTACAAGATCGTCTCGATTCAAGCTTAGAAAAATCGTTCCAGGAATTACACACAAAGATCACATCACTCGTGGACCAGCATAAAGATAACAGATCTATCGGAAAAATGCCGGTATATATTCTCCGCATTTTACGAGACATCAGAGCAGAGTTACCTAGTATTCCGGCACTACAAGAGTTTGGAATCTCGCTTGTCTCATCACTGCACGAAAACCTCGCAGGCATGGTCTCAGAAAATCCCGTCCTAACTCTTGCAAAATCTCTCAAGAAAAAGAAGGTTGCAGGTAGAGCATTATGGGAGGGCACACCGGAACTTCCTGTTCAGCCCTCCCCAGCTACATTCAAATTTCTGAGAGGTTTATCGATTGCTATGGCTGATGCTGGGGCTGATCTATGGAGTCCTGTTGCTGTTAAAGTGTTGAAAGCGCATCTGGATTCCAAAGTTGGAGACCAATGGAGTATGACTCTGAAAGAAAAAGAGGGAGAGGCTAGTAATGGAACGACTGAATTTCCTCCCGAAGCTCCCGGAACAGATGCCGAAGAAAAAGAAGGGGATGCTCCTGCTCCTGCTCCTGTTGTAGAAGTAGATGAAGAAAAACAGAAGGATTTACTAAAGCAATCACTATTTGATATCTTTGTCTTGCAGCAAGCTTTAGCATCACAATCAGATGATAAGGAGAAGAAACTGAAGAACTTAGCAGATGAGGTAGAGGCAAGGCTAAACCTTGAGGGGAGAGAAAAGAAACGTGTGGTTAATGGCGCGGCGGAGTATTGGAAGAGGTGCAGTCTTTTGTTTGGACTTTTAGCGTAGATTATAGATGGATAGATGAGGGAGAGACTTATAATGAATGTTACGAATGGCTTACTCTTGGGTATTCATACTTGTGAATTTGAAAAACTAAGACACCAGGACTGTACGAGCCGATTCTGTATATGAGCATAATTTGACGATTGTGGAGAATGTAGCTACATAAGAGCATCTTATCTTTTCTGCTGCTCTTTAGTTTTTATGATTTACATTTGCTCGATTGTCATTCTTTTGTGTTGCGATTGCCTGGTATTGTCGCTGCTAGCGCAGCTCCATCGATAATAGAACTGCGATCTGATGGTTCTTCGCAGCTTTAATTGGTAATTTCTCCATGCCCATTACATAATTTACGATTACTTAAAGCTTCTGCTGGCATTGTTAAAGTGATATCGATCACGACCTGAGGGCAAGAACTGTCTTGGTTTATTGGCAGATTTATGGCTTGGTGAGAGTGTAGGTAGGAGGTTATATACTACTCCACTCACTGAGTGTGTATTGCAGGAATTTGGTATAGATAGGGGGTCTAGGTTTGGGGTAATTGTCTGAGTGTGATGGGTGGGGGAGAGGGGAGGTTGATAAGAGAAGAGTTCGTGGCGATTGTGTCTTCGGTTAGATATACGAGATGAGATGAGATGGATGGATGGCGTCTGTTTTTCACAGTGTTATCTTGAGATCTCGCTTGTACTTCGTAGATTCAAACAGCAGATGTATGATCTGATTGCTTGGAAACTTTACACAGATTGGACTGGAATTAGGAATCAAGCCGTGAAGATTGGGAAGTGGATATTGCAGATGTGTTTCTTACAAATGAACGCTCGAAGTCTTGTTGACTATTGGAAGCTCTCCTGTTAAAGCTGGTTCGTGATTATTACATGAATCTTTGACACCTTTTATCATCGGAATCACTGCCGTCAGGCTCAAATTCACTGCCACTTGCTTGTATACGAACTATCCTTCCTATGTACCATATTGGCACACAAAATATACATTTATTCCTTCATTTAATTGCCAGATACCTCAATAATTAGATCGTCGCGAATGTTATCAATCCTGAGTTTATAACGAACTTCGATATTGTATTTTATCTGTATGTCAGATATGCCGGGATACTCCTTTATATATTGCGTCTTAGACTTATCTCCCCCGGCTTCAATGTGTGGAAAATGTAGATACTTGATCACATTCATCTGGGAATTCCCCGATATTCTCAGATACCTGTATGTACCCCGACTTAATAGTAAATCATAGTGTGTGTATGTACTCTATACACCAATCAACATTCCAGCGCGCTGTAGAAATACATGCCAATCTTTGAAATGGCTTTTAGGCAGCTGAAAACTTCGTGCCAATAACTGACTTTACTTGGCCGGGTGAATGATGGATCATTATAACTATCACCCGAAGTGTGGGTATATAATGCAGTCGTCTTCCTTTTAGAAGTGAAAAGCAGCTCGATTTCATTGTCATTCGGAAATCACATACTTGGGCTATTCTCACTGTCGAAACTTTTGCACACCACGAGACGACAACTTTTTATCCCCCCTACCCACTCCAAAAAACATACATATGTCCCATGAAAACCCATCTTGGAGGAGAAGATACCAAGAAAATACTGGATCAACTCCCTCAGCCACTTGGTTTGTCATTCTTCGATTGCTTCGTTATCAGTCAAAAGAACCTCGATGGAACTATTTATATACACCCCGTTTCGTTTCGATCTTTTCATCCTTGGCCATTGGCTATTGATTTTCTAATTATTATAAACCTCCTGCAAATTCATATCTCACTCGCTTATGAATATCCTCAAACCTTTTGAGATTTTTCTGCTACTGTTTAAAGAGTTGTAATATGAGTAAGTACTAACAGTTTTTTCAACCCCTGTTGAGACTCAGGTTCGAACACCAGTTCAGGATGTGGAATAACTCGGAGGAGGTGTTTGTGATGATTGCGATTTCGGCTATCATGATACATAGATGATTTGACGTTTAATGAGGTGTCCGCGAGGTAGAAAATCTCTGGGTTTAGGATTGTATTGTTTCTTATTGTTTGGAAATGTTGTTAAGGTTTGGCATCTTCTGTATCTTCAATTCTGCAAGATTTTTGCTGTTAGTATATCATAAAACCATACTATCTTTTAAGCCTTCCTAAAATGCTCCTTCAAAATTTCAATAAAACTCCTGGAAGCCTCTTCGAAATCTACTTCCATGGTTATAATGTATTACAAATGATAGCAGAGCTATATTGTATTAGTACCTGTATCGATTAATCGTAGTCTCTTTACTTAGCATCTACTCCTCTGAGACGATAACACAAAATGTTTATATATTCAATTTCTCCGTTCTCTTTATTCCCATACCTGTAGGACTCGAGAACTGAGAAACAGCGCTGCTGTTGAAGATTTCAAAGATATAAATCATCTATACTAACGACTGGACAATATACGTATGGGGAGGGGATTTAAGGAATCAGATAAAATGAGAAGTTGTTGTCCCTTGTCAGATCTCTACATTCCTTGACAGTAAAAGAGTGTATGTTAACGCTCGACGCTGGTCAAATCTATGGCAGTATAAGACTCAATTAATGGAACTCGTTATTTATTTGCCGAAAGATGTTGGCCGGTTGCATATTCTGACTGCAGACATACGAACATCGAGTCTTGATGTATTGTTGCTCACATAGTCTGAGCCGTCAGTAGACTCTGATTTGTTATTCGGTGAAGGATACAGATTGCATGAGATTTGCATATCTGCATATCCGAGATGCGAATATGTGGTTGCAATAAGAATAACAGTCATAGCAACAACTAATATTTTATACCGATGGCTCGGCTCGTCACTGTTTTTGGCGGGGATTATAGTAAGCCTGTTGTTGGTAATATTTCTTGTATGTAAGCCAATACATTAGCGGTATTTGCAAATTCGGAGAAGAGACGAATGTAACTTCTTTGCTATATTTCATACAAACGAAACATTCTCCCAAATACTGGCAAATCATGTTGTAGGAAACGGATGCTACGTTATGTTATGCTATGCATGTCGTTTACCTTGTTTCCCACCGGGTTCACGGCACTAACAGTAACTCGTCAAGTCGATGACGACAAAAGTTTGAAGATCAAGAATTGACTTTCTGCCTTGCATTCACCGATATCAGAAGCCTAGTCTGTGCCGCAGAAAAAGTTCACTTGAAGCATATCCCATTATGGTGGGCGATTAGATGGTGAAGGATTTGCAAGTATGGCACTATGCGGTAAGGAAAAATAAAAAAACAGTCATAAGCCTAAGCCTCACTCTGACAGCCACACACACAAATCATGATGTAAGTGGGGTGGTAGGGCAGATGAACTGTACTCGGACTCGACAATGGAAGGTGGTCAAAGATGGAGGAGGCGCAGACGCAGACAGGAAGATGAGAACCGCGCTCGAGACGAGCAAGTCATTTTGTGACCCACATTGACATACACCACCTCAAATTCTAGGTACTCGTATCCACATTGAGCCGCTTTAGGTTCTACGCAACGCTACGATCGAAGGATTCCTCACCAGTAAACCACGTTTCTTGGCTTACAAGCTTCTCCTAGTTCTTACCCGGAAATAGGGCGTGGAAGATGCCAGATCGAGACACAGAGAAAGGAGGCACAGAAACAGATATCTCTGACTTTTCAAGAGACATGGTTGGGGTCAGAAAGTAAATAATCTCGGTGCTGAAAATACAAAAGTGGTATAGTCCCGGAAAGGGGGTCGAGTCATCTCACCGGAGTACTGTATCTTGACCGAATTCAAATCACATGATCCGCTTACGAAAATAGATCAACCCTTGCAGGACCGTTGCCGCCTCACTCCTCATTCATCCAAACACGAACCGCCCACTGCGAGCAATGGGAGGGCAAGAATAAACGTGCCAATCTTACCGACATTCATATCTGGGGTGCTGACTGTGTAGAAAGAATATTTTTATCGGAAATCCTCTGGGCGGGTAGGGCTATGTTCCACCACCAAAGGGAGACATGATTAAAAACGGGTTGAACTTTCCGCTAGCATGCCATGCGATTTGAAGGTTTATGCCACTCGAAATTTTCAGCTACTAATTCAAATGAATACCCTCGAAATAAACAGCTGATTAGGTAACCATTATGCTCTGAAGCATGGGCCTTTTCTCTAACAATTCTACACAAAGTATGAGATGAGACTCGACTCATACAGTCTATATTGAGGCAGAGCAAGCTTAAATTCACGTAAGCTGACTCTCCACTTTCATGACTACAAGGTACCATTGTGACTTATTCGGACACAGAACGGTTAACGGTACAGAGTAGATGGTTGGCAAGATGATTCCTAGGCATTGATATCAATCAGGATCAGATTTCGTTCACGATTGATTCTAGCTGTCATATCTCGTATTTCGCTCAAGAGACCTTGGTACATGGGATGAAAATGTGCCGCGATTGATGTGCACCAGCGGCGTTCAATCACTCCGATTGCACAACTAAACCATATCAAAAAGAAGCCAAAGTTCCTGATGTGGTGACAGTGAGGGTTATCACATCGTTAGCTGCATGCTGTAAGCCACATCGTTCTTCCCGAAATATGATGGTGGGATGCTATCGTCAATTATTGGTACCTTTTCATCCATCTTGTCTATTATGGGAAAGTCGACGAAGAAAATAAGGAAATAGAGGGAGAGCGATTTTGTAAGGATCCTCGAATATGTTTCCCCAATTGTTGTCATAGCACCTTCGAAAGGAACAGCAGAATTGAGGGCTGATCGTCTTACACACTACTTCTCCTTCATCAACCAATCTCACAACCCCAATAACCACAAAGCAGGTCGTCTTACTGATTTGATTTTCTCGATGCTTACATCCGCGGCTGATTGAAAAATGATTTTACATATAAATAATTTTATCATCAATCAAATCGAGTGACCGGCCCCCACACTTCAGCCGATTAACTAAAATAGGTCTGGTCTGTCTAGTCTATGTTTCTTGGTATCGGGCCATTGAATTGACTGAAGTATGAAAAGATTCACAGTACATTTTCGGATCTTACGTTTTCATTGGTCAATTTCCGAGTACTTCTTCAGTAGTAGCCTGATGAATGCTTGTCGTCATGTACGCCCGGGGAAAAAGAGGTACAATATTCGGCTCAGACGAGACATGGGACCTGGTGGCTGGAATCATATCTCAATTCCACATTCCTTTCAGCTTGATGTTACTCAGCCTTGGAAAACCCCTAACATATTAACGAAGCCGTTTCTCCATATTGCTTATATTCTTTTCTTAAATACTACTCATTTCACAAAGACTATTGTTCTCTCTTGTTTCAAAAATTACTTTTTAATTTCTCTTTGCTAAGTTTACTCATATATATATCTTCAAAGTTAGTGTTATCCGTTGAAGATTTCAGTCAATCATCAAAGACCCCTGCTGCGCGAGTGTATCGACACTCGGATCTCCAAATTTTGTAGCACTATTGATCTATCAATACTTCAATTGAGGTTTCAAGTGTGACAGATTTCCACTGGTGTACCAAGACTGGTACAAATCTCACCATGGCGACATCTGAGCCCTTAGAGTTTCCCAATATGCCAAACGGTAAACAGCGGCGCAATGGGATTAACGCCAATGGGAAAGGACATAAACCAAATGGTGTTAATGGCACTACTTCAAGTAACGGCCAGAATGGACATTATCATGGAGATAGTGGACTAGGTGAATCTCTTGAT
The DNA here is from genome assembly GCA_004786275.1 of Botryotinia convoluta. Taxonomy (NCBI): domain Eukaryota; kingdom Fungi; phylum Ascomycota; class Leotiomycetes; order Helotiales; family Sclerotiniaceae; genus Botryotinia; species Botryotinia convoluta. The sequence continues at coordinate 38,554 of PQXN01000095.1, read as the reverse complement.
GATCTTAAAAATATCAATGGTCACACACAATCAAACGGGCATTGTTCAAGTGATGAGGAACTCCGACATCTTGATAAATCACATCGAATCGAATCTTTTGGTGCTCGTACTACAGCATCAGGGGGTCAAGCGAGACAACATTCTAAGATCCGGACATATACAGATGATCCTGACAGCAGAGACTTTCCTCGGATATCGAAGCCTGTAGAGCTTCTGAGGAATGCTTATGATGTAGTGGTGATTGGATCAGGTTATGGTGGATCAGTTGCTGCTAGTCGTATGGCAAGAGCTGGACAATCAGTATGTCTCTTAGAAAGGGGCAAGGAAAAATGGCCGGGAGAGTATCCCAGTGGCACCAAGCACGCGATGGAGGAACTTCATGTATCAGGAAATTTTGCTCCGGGAATTTTACCGGGTATGATGGTGGAAGAGGGAGATCCTACAGGTCTCTATCATCTCATATTTGGAAAAGGTCAAAATGCCTTCGTAGCCAATGGTTTGGGTGGAACAAGTCTTTTGAACGCCAATATATTTCTCGAAGCCGACAAAGATACTCTGGCTATGGATTGTTGGCCAAAGGAATTGCGAGAGGAAAAAGCACTAAAAGAATACTACGACCGAGCTGCATCTGTTCTACAACCTCAAAGTTATCCAGAAGACTGGCCTGCGCTTCCCAAGTTGACATTGCTGGAGAAGCAGGCTAGAATTCTAGGTATGCATGAGAAATTCTATCGCCCACCACAAACTACTCGATTCCTCGGAGGACCAAATAGTACTGGAGTTGAGATGTACCCATCTGCTTTGACGGGTATGGATTGCACTGGTGTTAATGATGGAAGCAAAAGTAGTACTTTGGTAAACTATCTCTCGGATGCATGGAATTGGGGAGCAGAAATGTTCTGTGAATGCGAAGTAAGATATGTTAAAAAACATCCAGATCCTAAACAAGAAGGTTATCTCGTATGCTTTGCATGGCATGGAAGCAATCGTGGATCTTTCAAGACCAATATTTATGAAGATCTCCTGTGGGTACATGCAAAGAAATGTGTTTTCCTTGGAGCCGGATCGATTGGCTCAACAGAAATTCTTCTTCGAAGTAGGAGCTTAGGAATGCGCATGAGCGACAGAGTAGGCAAATCCATGAGTGGCAATGGTGATATGTTAGCTTTTGGCTATAACACTGATGAGGACGTTAATTCAATTGGTCGTGCATCACCCGCGGTAGATAATCCTGTTGGTCCTACTATCACAGGTATCATCGACAATCGAGAGGGCCATGCAAATGTTTTGGATGGATATGTTATTGAAGAGGGTGCGATTCCAAAAGCACTTGCTCCACTATTTCAATTTATGCTTGAGAAGCTTCCAGGCTCTGAAGCACCAGCGGATTTGACAACTCTGGAGAGATTGAGGCACACACTGTCATCTGCAGGGAGTCGTTTCTTGGGTCCATACTACAAAAAGGGTAGTATAGAGAGAACACAAACATATCTTGTTATGAGCCACGATACCAATCAAGCCATCCTTACTCTCAAAGATGATAAACCGTGTCTTGAGTTTCTTGGTGTGGGTCGAAGTGATCATGTTAGGAAAATCAACAATGTCCTCAAAGAAGCCACAGAAGCTGTCGGTGGAACATTCATCAATAATCCATTCTATTCAGCACTAGGCCAGCAAGAAATCACCGTTCATCCTATCGGAGGTGCTTGCATGAGCTCGGACAACACCGCACAATATGGAGTTACCAATCATTTTGGAGAACTTCTCACTGGTAATGGTAGTGAGACATATCCTGGTCTCATAGTTTCCGATGCTGCTGTTATTCCCTGCGCACTAGGCGTCAATCCATTCGCAACAATTACCGCGCTGGCTGAACGCTCAGTTGCTCATGCTGCGAAGAACCTCAATCTTAGTATTGATTATGATACCAGCAATGGTTTGTTGGACCTGTTCGGCGAACCGAAGCATGCTCCCATGCAATTGCAAAGCTATAGCACACAAAACTTTGAAGTCGAGGAAGCTACTAAGATGATTGATGAATCTGAAAATTCCAAGACAAGCGGGTTTGGTTTCACTGAGGTGATGGAAGGATTCGTTCATATTGGAGAGAATCTGAAGGGTGATCATCGAGAGGATTATGAAATTGCTGCCAAGACTGCTAGGGGGCTTTGCGAGGCTTCAAGGTTCTTTTTGAGTGTCAAAACTTTTGATACACGTAAAAGTATGTACTTTTCTCTATTAAAATCTCGTACCATTACTAACATCGCTTCAATAGTTGTTTATCGAGCGGATCATTCGGCTATGTTAACTGGCACATTCGTTTGTGCTTCATTGCCCGGTAGTCCTTTTATGGTTCAACGTGGAGACTTCCAACTCTTCAGCGTCGATCATCAAGCTCCTGGTACTCGAAATCTAACATATGATTTCGATATGACCTCTACTGATGGAAAACAATTACACTTCCATGGTTTTAAAATCGTTGATTCATCAGTTGCTCTTGGGCCATTAAAATTCTGGACCGCCGCATCAACATTATACGTCACCATCACTGAGAAAGACGCCAACAAAACTGTACTAGGAAGAGGAATGATGCATATCCAACCTAAAGATTTCCTATCGCAAATCTTCACACTCCAGGCTTTTGGGCGTAACTTCTGGTCTAGACTTCAATCCACTACAAGCTTTATGACTTTCTTCGCAAAACAATCAGCCAATCTCTTCTTCGCTCCATTTACATATCTTCAATACCCATCCGTCACCTACACCGGCTACATAAACGACACTCCCCCCGATGATACCATTCAAATCGTCGCCTCCGATAACGTGAAGACCCTTCTCCACGTCTGGGAACCCCAAAACCCCAACATCGAAACCAAAAATCTCTTCTTCATCCCCGGTGCCTCAGTCGATCATCAAATCTTCGCGCTCCCAACCATAGAAGTAAACGCCATTAATTATTTCACCCGCGCCGGCTACCGCTGCTTCGTCGTCGTACATCGCATCTGTCAACTCGCGGTCGCAGAAAATAACTGGACCACCTTCGACGCGCGTCTCGACATCAAAGCCTCGCTCCTATGGATCCGCAAAGAACATGGCCATGATCCTATCTATACAATTGCTCATTGTATGGGCTCTGTCGCCTTTTCTTCGGGACTCCTAGATGGTACTATTCCCGCGAACTGGATCCTAGGAGTCACCTGTTCGCAGGTCTTTATGAATCCAATCTGGACAACTTTGAATTTGGCCAAGGCACTTGCGGGTCCCATTCCCTTTGACAAGTTATACAAATTCTTTGGGGGCAATTGGTTCAGCTGTAGTAGTACGAAGGAAGATTCATATTTCCAACAAGCGGTCAATCAGCTGTTGAGATTCTATCCCGATAAGAGGTGTGAGATTTGTAATAATGTTTCGTGTCATCGCTGTTCATTGATTTTCGGTCGGTATGTATTTTCCCTGTCCCTGTCCCTTACTCTTACTTTTCCTCTTTAACTTCAATGACATTGAAATTGAATTGAAATTGAAATGAAAAACAACGCTAATCAAAATACACCCCTAGTCTCTGGAACCACAACAACCTCAACGAAGCCACCCATCGTCAAATCAACCGTTTCTTCTCCGGCGTCAACATGACCTGTCTCAACCTCCTCATGAAAATGGGCACCATCGGGCACGTCACCGGCAACGCACCACTCTTCCACCCGCTCACCTCGTCCAAAAACATCCGTCGTCTCAAAGGTATCCCCTTCTTCCTCTTCTCCGGCTCGGACAACAAAGTCCTGAATCCAGAAAGCACGACAAAGACGCTGGAGATTCTGAGGGACGAAAATGGTGGAGGGACTGAGTTTGAAATGTATGAACGGACGGAGATAAGAGGGTATGGACATTTGGATTGTTGGATGGGAAGGGAGGCGTATAGGGATGTGTATCCCGAGGTTAGGGAGCGCGTGGATAGGGTGTGTAGGGGGCGGGAGTATAGGTTTGAGGGGAGTGTGGAGGGGAAGAAGGGGATTTAGGGGGAGAGGGGGTTAGGATTTAGGGTGGGGGATTGGGAATTAGGGATTGGGAAAATGAGCCCCAAATGAGAGTAACGTATGCTGGATGTAGTATTAGAAATCGGGATAGGGATTAGGACTGGCTCCGGGGTTTGGTATGTGGCACGAAGGATGAGGAGTTTAGGCGATGTTTCTTTCAACTTTTTATGGGTTTAGATCGGATCGGCTCGGATTGGATTGGATTGGATACGGTTTTGATGGATTTTTCTTTTCTTCTTCTTTCTTCCTTTCATTCTCTCACCTCCTTTCTTCTAAACCACGATATCTTCTCATTCTACATACAACCCAGCGAATTTAGTTTTAGTTTTAGTTCCTGTTAGATATATGGAATCTTGATATAAGATTACATAGATAGAAAATTCTCAACTATAGTCAGTGACCCTTTCAACTTCTCAACTTCTCAACTGCCAATTTTCATTTGACACTCTCACATGCTCTTGAACATCCAGTATTCAAAATCCGAAATCTACTGTCTCCCATCTATCATCTACTACTGTCTACATATTCAACCTTCAATCAACCAAACACAACGCAAAACCCCAAGATCCAGAAACTAAGAGCAGTGGAACGAAAGACATAAAAAGAGGAAGAATAGGAATGAAGGAAGGAAACCTCTTGAGCCTCTTGTAAACTCACTCCAGCATTTCAAACAGACCAGACTACTGAAAACTCTGACCTGGTTCATTTCAATACAATCCATAGGCAAATTTCAGTTTTTAAAAATCAACTTCATTTCATTTCTTACTATCAATCCCATGATCAATCCTATTCCATTCCCTGTTCCATGAACTCGTTGATTCTATGGCTCCGATCCGACATGAACCAACTCAATTCATTCCATATCCTCCCAATCCCATCCCGTGGATCCAATATCTATTTTTGATTATTTCATTACTTCATTTATGTCATCCTCTACTTCCCCTCTCACCCTTCAACCTCTCCTTAGACCTCTTCTCTATCCCACCACCATCTTTCCATAACTACCACTCTCGAAACATTCCCGAAGAAGAATAAGAAATGAAGTGAAGTCAGGAAAAGAAAAGCCTCCAAATCCCTCATCGAAAAATCGAAAGAACTTCTCACAATCTATCTAAGCAAGACGCCAACGATTAGTCAAGGAACAAGGGAATTTTTTCTGCTATAGGCTAGGTTTCCATCGCAATCAACTTTATTCTTTTCAAGTGCCTGATGTGGATATGAAAAGAGAAAGAAGAAGGAATCTGAAAAGTAGGAAAGAAGAAGAAGAGAGGTAAGAGATCAAAATAGGGAAACTACTTTTGTTGAGGAGGAGCATTAGCAAAGGTAACACCCTTAGAAATGTTACCCTTAAGACCATCGACGCAGGCGGCCAAAAGTTTCTTTTCGGCGTCGTTAATGTTGGAGAGAGGGTTTTGAGCTTTTTCGGCACCGTTTGTCTATATGATAGTTAGCTTCCTTAATCTCGACTTCAATAAGAAGTGGAAATAGACTTACGCCAAGTTCAACAGGAACAGAGAAGAAATCGAGGCCAGTCGCCTTGGCAATAGCCTCACCACCTGGAACACCTGGAAGGTAGACGAAAGTTGGCTCGACAATACCCTTCTCACCATTCAAGGCCTTGAGAACCTTCTCGGCGAAACTATTATCTGGTCAATAAAATTTTCATAGTTTTAGATTTTTAAACATACCGGAAACCAGCATAAGCCATAGAAAGAGTAGCTGATCCAGCACCATCCTTAGCCTTGACAACTTCATCACCACCAAATTGAACTCTGTTAACCAAAGCATCCAATTTGTCAGCTGGAATGTCAACACTTGGCTTAGCTTGGCTGAAAAGTGGAACAATGGTCTCTCCAGAGTGACCACCAATAACTGGGATATTCAATTCTTGTGGGTTTGCCTTTCCGACAATTTCAGCAACGAAGGTCTCAGCTCTAACGACATCAAGGGTAGTGACACCGAAAAGACGTTGAGCATCAAAGACTCCCTTAGCCTTGAGAACCTCAGCAGCAATTGGAACAGTAGAGTTAACTGGGTTGGAGATGATAAGGATATAGGCTTTTGGAGCGACGTCGGCAATGATCTCAATGAGACCCTTGACGATACCAGCATTGATATTGAAGAGATCATCACGAGTCATTCCTGGCTTACGGGGAATTCCAGCTGGGATGACGATAATGTCGGCGTTCTTGAATGCCAATTTGGCACCATCATCCTTTGGCAAATATCCGGTGATTTTCTGTGTAGATAGCACATATTAGCTCCTGCAATATTTCTTCCTTTCAAACACTTCTAGGGCTCATCCCATTTCTTCAGATTGTATACGTACAGCTGGGCTCGAGATGTGCGAAAGATCAGCGGCAACACCAGGAGTGTTAACAACATCGTAAAGTGCCAACTCGGTGATGAGAGGAGAAGTCTTGAGGAGAAGAGACAATGGCTATAAGTAACACAATAACAGATTAGCAATCTATTCAATAAATGCACCTCTTCTGTGTTTCATGCAGAAGATCCAAATCAAGTAAACAAAACTCACCTGTCCGATTCCTCCGGAAGCACCAGCGACGACTATGCCTCAAATCAGTATCTTTGCCATCTCAATTTCGTACAATAAAGATACCTACCAGCTTTGAAACCCATCCTGAGATATGTGAATGTAGGTAGAGGTACGTGTATGTGTGTTTTTGTATTGTGGTATTGAGGTATTGAGGTATGTGATGAGAGTGTGAGTGTGAGTGTGAGTGTGAGTGTGAGTTGTAAGTTCTGTCAAGTCAAGAATTATTAGTACTTCGCGCCAAACAATCAGCTCATACCAATACCCCGCATCGCCCATCCAACAAATTGGACCCCTCAACAACTCAAATCCATTCACCCATCCACTCATCCACTCATCCAATCTTCTGCTCTATTAATTCACCCCCTCACTTCCTTTCTTATTAATCCTTTCTCAACCCTTCTTCACCCTGACTTAAATAGAAAGATATACATACCTCAGGTAATTAAATTAATATCAAGTCTTTTTATTTTCTTTCGATTTATCTTTTCAAAAAAGAAAACAGCGAATAAGTCGGTCTTTATTCTCAAATCTGAAGTCGGTGAAGTGGAGAGCTTAAAAAGGGTCAGAAGCTCAAACAAAATGAGCGATTTGGTTGGTTCTGATTTGGTTGGCTGGAGGGGTAAAAAGTAGAAGGGTGCTTGCTATAGCGGGGCAATTCTTCCAATATCCCTTTCTAATTGGATACTTTGGGACCGCAATAGGGAACTCGGGTCTTACCTTGTTACACCTGGGCAGTCGTGCGTTTCTTGGGACTTCTTGGTATTGGTAGGTTGGTAAGTGGGTGAGTGGGTGGTGAGTGATAAACACGTGTAAAGTTATGAAGATATATCAATTTCAAATCGAGGGACATTGATTGTTTATATAAAAGTGCTATCTTCTCCGGAATCTACCCATCAATACGTAACCTTGGGTAAGTCTGGGGAAATGGTAATCTAATTGTCTACTGACCGAGGCATAATTCCCTTCGGTTCGGAAATCTACGGACGCGTCTATGTATCGTTTAACTTCTTTCAAAAGACATGTGCATTATTAGGGGAGAAAGCTCTACGAATTGTTCCGGTCATCATGTTCACATGTCTGTATATCGCAATCTGAGCTTTTGAATGGGATGAGTACTCTTCCGTTGTGGATTGTGATGCCGATTGCTTGAGCCTTCCTTCCGCTTGTAAACAATCAATCGACTCCACCATCTAGTCTCACAATCACTTCATAACCATCACTTTGAATTCCATCCAGATTTCCAAATGCCATCATGATGTAACCGATTCATTGAAAACTAGTTTGTATGTCTGTCTCAAATGTCATAAAATAGACCACTTCACTCATTAAGAGTACTTGAAGAACCAGACTAGACCCAACCAATTGAACAATAATCAATTCCCCCATTCCCCAACCATATCAAATTGGTATCCTTTACTCTTCCTTCTCAGCAGCCTTGGCGGCCTTGGATCCTCTAAGCTTTGGTGCTGGGGCATCTTTCTTAGGGGTTTGGGATTCGAGGATAGCGGAGGAACGGGCGACGGCTTCAGCACGGAGGTCAGATCTGTATCCACCTTGGGCGACGGTCTTTGCGACACCAGCGAAGGTCCTATTTTTAGGAAAAGTTTCATTAGTATCAATTTTCATTCCTGGATTGGAAGAGGTTCCTTGATTGAATCAGACGTACTTTCTGCCGGACTTGCTGTAGGTGGTCTTGTTCAAGCTGGATGCTGGCTTTTGGCTGGCAGAGGTCTTCTTGGTGATCAAAGTAACACCCTTCTCAGATGGGACAACACCAACGGCCTATCCATAGAATTAATTAGTACCACTCATTCCATTTCCATTCCTCTATTTATCTTCGTCGTTGGGGGATCATATTTGTATCGTACCTTGTCGTTGACGAAACCAGCATACTGCAGTTCAATTAGCCTTTATTCTTATTGGAGATTCTGCGGTAAAGATTGCTGTGATCTTCCCGATAATTCCATACCTTTCTGGAGTGCTTGTTGGTCAAGTTCAAGGGATCTCTGGAGAAGGTGCTTCCACCACCAGTTGAGCGCTTGACCAAGAAAGCGTTCTGGGATCCTAGATAAATTCCATAACCATCAGTAATTGTCCATCTGTATTCGATTCTCGTTCCATCTTCGTATCCTCTCGATGTTCAAAATTGCAATCCAACGTCGCCCTCTTGAGTCCTTTCAACTCCCCTCAAGTCCCTTCAACCTTCGACCCCGAATTCCAATTCCATCCCTCAGAATTCCAACAATAAAAACAGGTAAACGTACTGGTAACCTCCCAGATCAAATCAGCGGAAACATATTGAGACATCTTGACGGGTTGGTGAGTGAGAATTGAGGAAATTCTTTTGGTCGTTGGCGGTAGTCGAAATTATGTCTAAGTCTCAAGATCTTGTCGCAAAATCGTTAAAATTCACGAATCACTGAATTTGTGCGTCCAATCAGATTTCGTCTCGCTTATCCTATTTTAGTCTTCTGTCTTTTGGCCTGTTCTTGACTTTTGATGCCTTGTGGCTGACTCATCATGGGTCTAAACAAATAAGGCATGCAGAAAGGCATTCGTCACTTTTCCAAGCTCGAGCCAAGATTCAATCGCATGCGGAAAGGTGACTGTGAGGTTTGGACGGTTAGAGAAATTCAATACAATCAAATTATTCGGATGAGGCGGGCATCAACTGATGAGCTGACGTCTTGTTTTTAATAGCGAGGTTATCGCCAGATTTTTTTTCTTTCTTTCTCTTAATGATTACCTATTCTACCTAAGTCATTTTCCTTTTTTGTATCACCCATCACCTAACACCTTTGCGACTACGAATACGATTTGTTGAAAAGAGACTTATAGATCAAGGATTCTACAACTGTTGACCAACTGCGCATGAGATTTAAAAGGTTCCGGCGACAATAAAGGTCAAGATGGCATACATACTCTATACAACCGTCTTCATTTTCCTCGTTATTTCTACTAGTAAGTCTTACTCCCCCCAGGATAAACTATTTGAGACAATCAAATTACTAACACCATTCCAGTTGCCTTTATAACCCGCGATCGCTGGTCTCCATACATCCCCGAACATTACCTCGAGCGTCTCCCCCGATTTATGTACACGCCCTATCACGCACTTCCCCATTCCTTCGAGAACGACATTGAGTCTGGTTTAACCTCTTCAAACTTTAATCTCTCCCAAAATCTCCTAGATTCGGATCCACGAAATGGACTTTCAGATAATGGAAAAAGGGAAATTCAGTCAATCATGAAGAAAAAGAAGGTTAACTTTGATGAGGCGAGGAGACTGTGGATGCAAGAAAGTTTTAAGAGGGAGAATATTGGACCGGATGGGAAACCAAGGGATCCAAAGTTTGTGAGCTTTTCGTGAAGAAAGAGGAAGAGTAGACATGGATATACATTCTTCGATGAACAAGCTTGTTTGGCCAAACGACACAATGCGAAGCCAATACCGCTAGACCCCCAAGTTCTGGAGAAGACTGGACATTAGGAGAGAGATGAAGAACGGGAGAGGGCAGTGAATTGGATTGAGATACGGATCGGAGATATATACCCAGGAAGGATGAGCAGGACAGGCCGGAAAGGACTTGGACGGAGATGGGATCTGGGAGGCACGGAAAGTGTTTGATTTTTTTAGCGACGGACTTGAATTGGTACTGGATGTCATCAAGCAAGTGGGAATGGCGTTTTGAGGTTTCGAATCCGGCATCATAGTTATCCGGGAATCACTACGTGCCAGTACGAAGGCACATTTCTTTTTCACTCCTACAATACTTTCCTTCGTTAATTTTTTTCTTCCTATTTCATTTGTCAATATCGAAATCATTATTTGTAAGAAGAAGAAGAAGAAGAAGAAGAGGGTTACAACACCCACTTGTGTGTAAATTATTATAGGGAAAAGAGGTCGTTCCACTATTTTTACATGTTATTCCACGTGCTCAATAATATGGATTTCAAATCTGACAGCGAGGAGTTCTTGATCAAAGTGAGTTGTGAATATTGAGCATTTGCAAGACCCAAAACAATATCCCCACGATTTTGAAGATTAAAAATTATAATATCTAGCCGGCCCTGCTATCCATTCCAAAATCTAATATTCATAAGCTGGTTACTAGCTGACTCCTAAAAAATAAAATTTCTTCGTTAAATATCTCCCCCCACCCCTTTTCCTCTCACCCACCTAATCCAAACCAGGAATGAAATAAACCGATAGGAATATATAGAGCAGGATCTGAGCTGAGTATTACGAGGGGACCTGAAATAGGAGAGTAAATTGAGGTTTTGATCAGTCTTGTTGCATATCTAAGGGAAACAGGTTGTTATTTTTATGGTTAATGAGGGTTCGGTCCTCTACAGTATATACAAATACTCTTGGTAGAGGGAAATAGTGTTTTGTTGCATATCTAGGCAAGACAGTTTGTTATTCTTATTATAATCAAGTGCTCAATATTTCCTAGGTGCCTAGAAGAGTGATAAATTGCTGGACGTTTGTTTTGTTGCATATCTGAAAAATAAGGGCTGTTATTTTTATGATTACGGTCGGTTTTGATGACTGAAAGGATTCGTTGAATGGAATGAGAAGGCCAAAAGTCCGGGGAGGGGAGGAAGGAGAAGAAAGAGATGAAAAATGAAACCATGTAATTATTTGGGCCATTGGCTCATGGAGGCCATCTACTCTGGAGGTTGGAGACAAGCCTGGCGTTTTTATATTCTGTCGCCCTCGTCCTCTATTCATCTAAAATCCACAGTGCGAGAAAGAAAAAATACCATGATGAGATAGGGTGAATGAAACATTAAGATGTGAGTGCAGGTAGCAATTTGTTTTGCTTTTAGTATGGAGCAATGCAATATAACGTTCTCGAGTATATTACATTCAACGTACGTGAGTCCTCCTAATTGCATCTGGCTATGAAGTGCCTACTTTAGGGGTCATTTCTCTTGCTAATCCTCCACAACAAAACCCCACTACGTTAATAACGTAAATTCTTCTGGGCAATCTGCAGTGCCCCCGTTGCCTGGGATCGCGACGATGTCGTCGACGGCGGGATATGTCTACTTCCATGACCCTGCAGTTTCCTGGCTTGACCAGCCCCTTCCTATGGCTCCTTGCTAATCATCATCTAATTCGGTTCCATACCTTGCCATGCCATCTCGCTAAATCGCAAATCGCTAAGTCGCAAATATTATTGTACTGTCATGTACATTGTGGTATGGTATATCTTTATTTTTCTCGTCTTCTCTTGGCATTCGGCTCTGGGTAGTTGTGTATATTAGTGATTCTCTATAGCCCATTGCTTTTTCATATTACAGCTGCCCGGCCTGTTGTGTGGTTATGACAGCAATAGCAGAGTTTATTGTAACTTTCCAATAATCGAATTATGATAATCATTTCCCCGTGGTAGTATTAACAATACTCTTAATCTGGAATGTAGCACCCGGCAATTCAGTTGTTTCTGCTTGAACAGTAGCATTTATACCCATTGAAGCGAGAGCTCCACGAATTATGCCGCAGGGGAAGTATAGGAACTGAATGATTAAGTGTTAGCTCGTTGCGTTGTGGATTTCGGGGGCATGCGTGAATAAGCAAGGGATACTAACAGGCTGAGCGCGTATAACTGCATTTCCGCCTGGCTCTGTACTCATGCGCGCAAAGGGACGGAATGAATGGTCTGTCAGGACGTAGACTCCCTATTCCTCCATGTCAGTATCAATTCACCTGTGCCAATCAAACAATCATCCGTAGCACCCGAAAAAGGGAGAACATACCCTATGATTCGTTTTCAGATTATCAATCTGTTTCCTAAAAACCAACATCCACAAATCCTTACACAGAAACTTAATAACATCCAATGTATCTGTAAACCGAGGTCGATCTTTACTAAATCGCTCCACGAGACCCAATCCAACACGATATCCGAGACTTTCGAGACGGAAAAATACTCGTTCGCGTTCTTCTTCTTCTTCCATTTTTGGAGGCGCAGATGAATTGGGAGAGGAAGAAGAGGGTGAAGAAGGCGCATCTAGTGCGTGTACAGTACGGTAGGCCAGAGGAACGAGTTCGATAAGGAGGAGATCCAGACAAGAGGAATTGAGGAAGGTGGCCGTGGGATCGGAGGCATTGTAGGGTGGAAGAGGCGATTCGAAGGACATCCTTATGAACTGTTAATAGTAGGCCAATGTACGAGTGATTCGGTGTGACTTGTTTTGGTTTGCGCAAGGAGGATGGAGAGTTGAGTGGATGTGGTGATTGCAAGGATTGTATGAGAATAAGGTAAATTGTATAAAATCAATTTGGGGTAGATAATTTGCGAGAATGAGAGTATATATTATAATCGCAAATGTAGAGAGAGTATAAGTGATGAGTTGGTGAGGTTACAGATGATTGCTATGTAATTGAGTAGCTTACTGAAGAGGATGATGCTTTTGCTGTGATTCGGGCAGAACATCGGTAAGGTTACGGTTCGCGAAATAATATTTCTGCGCCGCGATTTCAGAATCTTCGACGAATATCATATATATCATACCAGTGAACTTATCAAAAATTATTCTTCAATTCTATCTTGTGAGACATGAATAGTTTTGAAGTGCACTCAGACGTTACAAGATGTGGAATTTCAACCTGTCTATCAATGACTAATTAGCAACACCAACTGACAGTTGTGATAAGATATCCCACATCCAGACCTTTTAGTGAAGGGAGAAAGTTCTACCCACCCCAAGCAAATGTCTTGCTTAAGTTTTTAGCTACATTGTACGAAATGTATTTGATACATATCAATCTGATGTCACTGCAATTGGTATAATTACAGTTAGTTGGCCATATTGATCCGGATTCAATTTAGCAGCTCAAATTGGCTGCGTATGGTTCGGTCTCACAGAACATTATTCATCAACCTCTCTTGTGTAACAAGTATAAACATAAAAATCTTCAAGAATTGAAAGAAGGATGAAAACACAATTGAATTGTTGGTTTAAGCGTAAAGAATTTGGAACGGGAGCAAGACGGCTACAGGCCACCCGACGCAGTACTCCAGGGCCTTGCTAGCTTATGAATGTTCCAGAATATCATTTTATCACCATATAAGACCTATTCTAGGAGCTTAAGCTTGTATTCTTATTGCATTGAAATCATTGGATAGGCCTGTTGAAAGATGATGAATACCAACAGTATTTAATGTAAACAGGCCATCACTTGAGATATATAAGATTGAAATTTCATGTTTTAAGAGTACCGAAATCAACTACTCTCAATCATCTTCATCCACAAATCGAGATACAAAACGATAACTCATCTCCATTCACGATCAAACCTCATATCAACGTGTGTCATCATGTCATTGAATCCATCTTCTGGACACAGATCAAAACGGGGGTCTTCTGACGACAATAAATCTTCAAGCGGATCAGAAGCTGGCCCAGTGAAGCTCCTCACAACACACCCAGAATTCGATCAAATTGTCAAAGATCTGAAACGGTTCGACCTTTCCCTAGATTTGGAATATAACCATGGAAACACAGGCCTCAAAGCGCATGAAAGTTATTTTCGAGAGGCCATGAAAAATCTGCAGAAGGCATCGAAAGCTCTTGCAGATAAGCTTGAAGAAATAAGTAAGCTTACAGCACGAAAGAAGCGTCGAATGGACCAGTTAGACTTGTTGAAGAAGGATTGCAGAAGTAGAATGGAGAGTAATACTGACCCAGAAAGGGTTTGGAAGAAATGGCTAGAAAATCATAATGAAGAAGATAAAAAGAAAAGGGAGCAAAAAAGACGAGCTGAGGAAGCCAAACAACAAGCACAAATAAGAAGGCATCCGCAAGAAAAGCATTACAAAGGGCACTGGTTTAAGTGGTCTGATCAGGATGAGTACTTTTTAAAAAAGTACGCCACTAAAGGATTCAAACCTGAAGATATGATTCTGGGGGAGAACGGGTTGCAGGGGCAACTGAAGAATTCGCTGGAGAATATAAGGTGGCACGAGAATCCCAAAAATGATTTGAAGTTGATCAGCAGGCCCAGTGAGAAAGACTTGAGCACTCAAGAAGTTGGGACGATAAGATAAAGATAGGAGAGCCTGGTAGTCAAGAGATTGATTGTTATAGGAGAGAATACGATCAGAATTGATGTTAAGCGATATCTTTCAAGTCGATTTGGTCATCTCAATCAATTTCTTTTGTAACATAAGTGTGGAGCGAAATCAAACTCGAAGCTCCAGAAGTAAACTCAATCTCCAATTGTAGTATTCCAAATGTGAAGTTATCAACTGTACAGTTCAGTACTCTCCTATGGTTCCACTACATGCAGATTGACTTAACCGAGCATTCAAGTAGATACGAATGTATCGGCTTGAGAATGATTAATGAGTGACGCATATTATCACTTTAAATCTTCAGCACTTCTTTATTGTGCCTTAAGAAACATCATTTCATAAAGTATAGTGCTGTATAGATTCGGAGCGCGAGTAGACCCAACCCTGGTTGTGTGTGATTGATCAGCAAAGATCAAATGTATCCGAGAAGTATCCGTGCACGTGATATCAACGAGAGATATAAGTCTTCAATTGAAGGCCTCCTAAAGATGTACTTAAGTACTATATCTATTCTCCGACTCAGATTGACTTAGTATATTACGCCTTAGACACATACACAATGGGGGTTTCCAAGGACGCTACTAGGAATGCAACAGAAGCGTTGGTTCTCGAGGTATATATACCACCCCTATT
The DNA here is from genome assembly GCA_004786275.1 of Botryotinia convoluta. Lineage (NCBI taxonomy): Eukaryota > Fungi > Ascomycota > Leotiomycetes > Helotiales > Sclerotiniaceae > Botryotinia > Botryotinia convoluta. The sequence continues at coordinate 23,246 of PQXN01000095.1, read as the reverse complement.
CGTAGATTCCTCCCGTTACCCAAATTAGTTAACGCACTTACTAGTTTCATGCAACAGTTGATTCCCTGACTACTAATGGTCTCGAGAAGTTCTATGGTAAGAATGCTATACTAAGATTTAGGAATGAAGAGGAAGTGAAAGGAGTGGATGGAATCAGAAAAGTATGCCCATCACTCTTTATTATACAGGTTACAAACTGCATCTTGATCATCAATCTAACCAAAAGTGCATTTAGTTCTTCGAGGGTGTCTTTCCTCTGCTCAAAAGTATGAAACATGAGCTTGTCGATGTTGGTATGTAATCTCGTCTCAACTACTAGTGATGAACTTATAGTAATGATTGTGTGCTAGATCGAATTGGAAACAAAATCTACCAATCTGTTTTCATTACTTATGTTGTTAAGAATGATCCAGAAGAGAGGGTGATTAGAATAACCAGTTTTGGGGAAAATGTTTCTCATAGAGGATGGAGAGGAGGAGGGAAAGATGTCGAGGTTTGAGGTGTTTGCAAATCCCTCGGAAGTGTTCGCGAGGATAGAAGATATTCGCAAAATGGCATGAAACGATTGAGAGACAATGCAATGTATGTTAGCATCATCAGATAAGAGTATCTTGGATTCACCTTTGCATCGCACCTCTATGCTAGTCTGGGAAGAAACATCTATGAATTTGTGGGCGGCGCTGTATTACAATTCTTTTTAAGATCCACTAAATTTGCTAATGCTCATGATATTGGTGTTTTTGCTTCGTTCACTTTCCCATAACCTGGTCATATCTACCACCAAGTCTATCTTTTTATTTCTCTTCCCCGTCCTTCCCCTTACCCCATCCCTTCCACGACACATCTATTACCTTTCACAAAGTCTTGCAGATTACCTCCTTTTATGTTTGATTTATTTTGGACTATAAACTTCCAATTCTCTTAAAGGTTTCACCATAATTAGCATTTCTAAGCCTTCTAACACATATGAGATCTAGATAGTATACAATCTCATTCTGCGAACTTGAAACAAAGCAAGTATTTATTTCTTGCGCCGTATTTTGATAATTGTTCATATATCCTGCGATCTTAAGGGACTGACGCTCTTCCAGAAAACTTCCCACCCATCGACACATATCGGTATTCTCTAGCAGTTTACATCAAGATTTCAAAGACTTCTGACACTATACATCTACTCAAGAACTCAAAACCATCATGGCGGCCTCTTTGGGAGAGTCATCTGAACGTTTCTCTGTTCGTCTGCCTCATTCCGATGGTAGGAAATCGCAATACCTAGATGAGTACATGGAAGTTGGAAAAAAAGACCTAAAAACAGGAGAACTTACGCGGTTTATCTTCTCAAAAGAAGAAAAGTTTGGCCTAGAAATCACCCTGAAAGCAGGCTTCAACCATGGATATTATGATAGTGTTATGGTCAAGCTGTCAGATGTCAATTCCGGGGATGTTATTTGGCAGAAGAAACACCCAAAGTCCAACGTGAAGGAACCGAGTCAGCAAGATCAGAAAATTCTGATTGGTTCTATTGACCACGCAATAATTGATGGAGAATTGAGGTCCAAAGTTTTCATGAAACTAGCACCACTAGTACCAGGTATGTGCCACATCCCCAAATATGTAACTGCTGGTTTAAAATGAATAGAAAATGATTTCATCAAGCCTGGAGCTAATAAAACTTGTCGCTATCCCCGTATGCTGGAAGGACTCTGCATTGAAATATGCAAATATAAGGGTGCTGGCGATGTTCTATTGACTGAGGAAGAATTCGACCTAAAGCTCAAAGAACATGCGTTCAAGTTGGAAAGCTATGCTAGAATTGATGGTAGAGGTTCTTTAGATACCCCGAAAAGGACTGTTGTTCATCGCAACGTTTACCAGACACATAATATTACACACAAGTTGAGGCGAGTTTTTATTTGAGTCAGTGGTGATATATATACTAAATGTTCTTTCAGATTAGTAGATGGAGTTACAGTCCCAAACGAAGACATCAAAGTATACTTGACCCCTCCAACAAATACTAAAAAGCTTTTCAGGTATAGTGATATACAGAGTTTTTATTACTTATGGCGTGGTGAGAGTAAGTGACACAGATCCATGAACTCAAGATTTTGACTGACGAAACCAGAGTTCTTTGATACCACAGCTATAGCCCAGACCCCTATTGCTCCAATTCGAAAATCTTGGGAGCTTTTGACTCCCAGAGAGCGAGAAATAGCATATGGAGAGCTTTCAGTGAGCTGATTCTTAGTGTCGTGTCTAAAGCGATGTACTAAATCTGTACCAGAAATATAATTTCCAACAAATTTGGTCCCATCATTTTAAAGCACCTGGTCCAAAGCCTAACAAAGTAGCTACCGATGCACTAAAGAATCAACTTCGTGAAGATCTACCAGATTACTGGCGCTCGTGGCATAAACTGTACTTGTATGAAATTCCGAGAGCATTTAAATTGTTGCAGGTATGTTGCAACAAAAATTAGCATGTACATGACCCCAAACTTACCTAATAATAGGAGAGGCGTCGATTTCTTGACAGGGGAGAGATTCCAGAAGATACAGACATTATTGGCAAGTGTGAGGAAACACCGATAAAATTGGAAAATGCACCGAAAAGATTGGAGAAGTCTTCTGAGAAGATACGCGTTCCATCTCTCACACGATCTCGTCGGTCTGCGTTTCCAGGATCACCAGAATCCTCGCCTAAACTAACAATAGCCCCGATGTATGAACCAGAGATTTCTGCTCAATCGAACCCTATTCAAACTGCCGCAGGCATAAGTTCAGCAGCGAAAAGTTCTATAAAGACTGAACCACCAGGAGCCTCAATTCTAGGTCGTGTCTCTGCCTCAACTCCCGGTGTATTCGGGCCTGACAAAGAAAAACTCCTCTGTCTAGAATGTCATCAGGAATTCGACAGCGATAAAGCGTATGTTGACCATTTTCAACCTACTCACGGCCGTACTTCGGAATATCTCAACCAAGCTATGATGGACAAAATAATTCCTGACGCGTTTTCGACTGTCATTCCCCGTGTATGGCCAAATTCAAGCGCCATGAACTCAATAAACACAGCTAGTAGTAGGTTGACTACCACGTCTTCTTCTGAGTTACCTGCTCCAAAACCTCTCACCACCCCTTCATCCATGAGCTCTCATACTGAGCATGGAACTAATCATCGTGCCACCAAACTCGCGACCAATGACCTTTCCAATTCTAAGTCAAGCTCGACAGAAATTTCAGTTCCTAAAACGATCACCGAGCCCATTCCCAAGGCACCAAAACGGCTGGCCGGAATTGCGGATCTGTCTAGATTGAAGCGACCATCCTCGAAGATGAGACGGATCATGGGATATATGAAGTGCGAAGTGGCGATGCACCATAGTCCACTTGCCATTGAACAGCCAACAAGACCCTCAGTGTTGAGCCCAGCATGTGTCGAATCTTGTGTTTCTGAAAAAGACAACTTGACGGATCCCCTGAAACTTGATAATTCCCGGATGATTGTAGCAGCCGATCCAGCAAAGTCTGGTGCCAGATTAGCCAGCTCTTTCACCACCACTGTTGTTTCTCCTTCACTTCAAACTGCTTTACTCTCGGTTTCATCATGTGTAAATCCAGAGGCATCTCAGATTGCATCATCCTCTACCGCCGAGGCACTTCCAGTGCTTCCTCCTTTAAACCCTGAACCATCATCCACAGGTATTCAAAGCACTAACTTATCAATGATTACTTCTTCCATTTCACACTTTATTCCTGTTTTGGAGACCTCAAATATCAAAAGTTTTGAGATAAGATCTAGTCCAGCTTTCCAGGAGGTGGATTCTTCTGCCGAGCTGCCAGCTACCGTTAAACCAGATATTGAAACTCCATCTGACATCGAGCCTTCCACTAGACTAGCCGCCAATATGCCTTCGGCCATGACTGAAACGACCACCTCCTCAGTTATTCCATTCATCGACCTCGACACATGGGTTTCATCCCCCGATTTCATTGCCACCTACTCATCCAACTCTTCCTCTGTCTCAATAATCAAATCCGAGACCGACACGGATAAGAAGCCACAGTTGAAAGTCGACGAAGATTTAAAAATTCCAGAGGCAGATATCAAGGACTGTGAAGAAGAAGCAAAGAGACAGGAGACGGAGCTTGAGGATGCGATAAGAATTGCTGAGGCGAGAAAGGAATTGTATAGAGTTAGGAGAAAATTTGAAACATTGAGGTCAGGAAGTTTGTGAATTATGGGGAAACAAGTAGTTTCCATGGGTTAGAAATTAGGAACTTAACTAAGGGGAATGCTTGAGGGACACTATTATCAGTTTGGGAGCTAGCACGCGTTGTCCTATCATGATAACTTTGTTTGGCATTTTCGATTCATTTTATTATATTCTTCGACTTATTAATATATGATATTTCTCATAAATTCGCGAAAGACATTTTCTAAAATTATTTGATAATATGGTTCCAGATATTTTAGGGGCGTCCATCGAACATGAAGTAATAGGATTGAGAAAGTAATTTGATTCAGATAGTTATAGATTAGGAAACATGATTTCCATGATTAGGTCGTTGAGCTAATGAATTTGACGAACAATTATTCGGTTGGTAAAGGGGAGGCAATTTCCTATCTAAATACCGATACAGCCCGGGTGGCGCATCGTAGCTCCGAAATAGCGTCCATACGCTAAGATTAATCACGTGCCAGAGCGAATTATCAATGGAGACATCACCTGAAGCAACATGAATGTCCAACAGCATGGTACGGCGAGGATGCGATTACCGTACTTATCAAGCATAAGTAGTTTTTGATAATCTCTCTCGATGCAATAACAGACACCACATTACTTACTCCTAATTTACATCTTAATAATGATTCGAAAAATTGGGCTTTTCAAGCCTTCAGGGATCCTTTCACGCATTACACCAATACGACGTCCATTGAATGCAAGAAGTTTTCGATCTAGAGTTCTTACAAACTACAGTCATGATTCTTCGCAGGAAATTAATATTGAGCCGCCTCCGCCTCCTCAACCAAGCCCTCCAGTTCAATCCAATGTGGCTGCAATGACCATATTTACCGTGGTAGCCGTCAGTACCATATATACCACATCGGCCATATACGAGAATCTGAATCTCCAAAAAGAGACACCGAAAATCATGGATATGTTTATCCGAAACGAGGAAAACACATACGATGTAAGACGCAAAATGCACGAGGTGAATTATCCTTCTGGAATATTATATGCTCCGACCCCATGGCCACCCATCCACCAACTTTCCAGTCCTCGGGGACGAGAAAAATTCTGGAATAGATTAATGCCTTCGGAAAAATTCACATACACCATCATGGCGACAAATATAGGAATCCATGCTCTGAGTAATCTGGCTCCAGGATTATGGTCCAACATCTTCGTGCATACACCCGGCATGAATAGAAGTTTCACATTGCTCACCTGTGTATTTGGTCATGGGGGACTTGCGCATTTGGGTATGAATATGTATGGATTCCATTCTTTCATGCCGGCCTTGGGACAAGATCCATCTTTCAAATCGAGTATTCCTCACATGTCGGCTTTCTATCTCTCAACGGGTGTTATGGGTAGTTGGGCACAAGCTTTAAGTGCAGGACTTAGACCAAATGTCCCGGCCGTACCGTTTTTGGGAGCGAGCTGTGCGATATTTGCATTAATTGGTGCGTTTGCTATGCAGCACCCAGAAGCTCAGTTTCAAATTATGTTTATTCCGTATCCGTTTGCGGCGCAGGAATTGTTGGGTGCAGCTATGTTGTTTGATTTACTGGGAGTATGTGGTGCTTATAAAACTCTTAGATTGGGACACGCGGTAAGAATTTCTTGAGAATCTTCAGATGACATGTGACTAATTTTGAATTGTTTAGGCGCATTTGAGTGGTGCTTTGATGGGTTTGGGATATGTGTATTTTGATTGCGAGAGGAATATTTGGAGACCTCTTTGTAGAGGTGTTTATAAATGGTTTGGAATGAGAAAGTGGAAGAGGAAGTTTTAGCTGTACTTTGGAGATGAGGACAGGTTAGCCGAATATGGTTCCTGTTAACAGTGGCGATGTAGAAGAATCATGAGTGGAGATGGGATACTCTCCACTCATAGCTGGCCATTACTTGCGTCAGCGTTTAGGTATTGATGTTCCCCTCATATAGTTAATCAATGGTTTATTACTGGAGAAAGGCATGGCTCTTCGCATCTAGAAGATCTCCAGAAAGTCGTCGGGAGTGAGTTTGCATATGACACTGCAGGTGATTCAAAGTGAGTGAATAGATTCATTCGATGTACTTAATGAAATTGGTATATAAAGTGCCTTGATATCCGTATCCGTCATAAAATGTGATCATAACATCACCTCCTCTCGACGCCCTCTTCCCAATGACAAATTCATCGGCCAACAGAACTCTTCATGCCATGCCACACTATCGTGAGAGAGCCATAATACAAATCATAAATCTTTAACAATAAAAACCCCGCTGGTAACCCACGCTACCCGTCCTACTCTTATCCTTCTCCTTTCCCATGGAATATCTCGTCGGCATCAATGCCCTCTCACTCCCCGCACCATCTCGCAGCCCCTGTAATTTCTAGACTTTAAATTTGGACGTGCGATTTCGGTGCACCAGCGTGTTCAATATGTTCTTCATCAGCCGTCGCCTTTGTAACCTCTCTTTTCCTCAAATTCTCATTACCAGCTTCGACATCAGGAATAGTAGCAGCGGCTTTCTCATTGTTGGTGTTAATATTAGTACCTGGGCCTCCTCGAATCGATCCAGTATTTGATTCCACATCTCCTTTATGAGCCATTGCAGTAACTCCAAAAAGATCGTCCATTTTCTCAAGCGAGAGACCTTTAGTTTCAGGTATAAGAAACCAGACGAAGAAAAACATGCTGAAGCAGAAAGTGCCGAAGATGAAGTAAGTTCCGTAGCCGGCACGGCCGACTGTTACCAACACTTTCTGGATGTCAGTTGATTCACAAACGATATTGATACAATTAGGACAAGGAAACATGAAGAAGAATATACAAAGTAGGGGGAAAGAAAGAAAAAAAACTTACTAGTAGGAACTGCCTTCGCAACAACAAAATTGAACAACCACTGTGTGGCCGCCGCAATCGCTACATTCAACGCTCTCAATCTCGCAGTCGGTATCTCACTAACAATAATCCAACAACAGGGTCCCCATCCAAATTGAAAGAACCCAGCGAATAGATAAATACAAGTCAAAGCAAAATATCCCACGGGAGGTATGATAGCACCCTTAAGCGGCGGATCAAATCGCACGTAGAAACCAATAACAAACATAGCACATCCTTGTGCAATACTAGTCCAGAGTAGAGATTTTCTCCTTCCAAGAGAATCGGCGGCTAGGAGGAGGAAAGCAGCACAGGTTGCCATTTTAACAATACCATAGACACCAGTGGCGAATAGTCCGGATGTGGTGGAGTCGATGCCGAGATTCGAAAAGATCTTTGGAGCGTAATAGTTAATGGCGTTGGTGCCGGTCATTTGTTGACAGATCATTAGTCCGATTGATATTAATGCTCGATTGCGATTTCCAGATATTGTCCACATTTCTTTCATGAGATCAAGGAAACCAGCGCCGCCGATTAGTCGACGCTCGTTTTCGAGTTGTTCGGCCATCTAAGGTAGAGTTAGTAGGATTTCAATTAGCCGGGTGGTGGGATCATACTTCTTCTAATTCCATGCGAACGTATGGATGATCCGGTGGTAGACTTGTTTGGGTTAGTAGTGCTTCTATGAGTTTCATGAAGATAGCAATTAGCTTACTTAGAAACTTTAGACAAAACCGCAGTAGCCTTTTCCCAATTGTCTTGGCGAGCCAACCATCGAGGAGATTCATGACACAAAAAGATTCCTACGAATAGGAAAATTGCTGGCAACATTTGTAAAGCAAGTGAAACTAAGGAATGGAAAATTTAGTGTTCCGCTCGCTATAGTTCTGCCTTGAAGGGGTAGCATTACCGATCCATGCTGTATCACCTTTGAGGTGTAATAAAGCGCCGTAGTTGATCCAAAAACTCAACATAGTCCCAGTAGCAATGAATAGTTGATACATTCCGGTAAGAGCACCTCTGATAGCTCTTGGTGCATTTTCACTGACCTGAAGGTAATCAATTGATTAGTTTGAAATCTCAAAAAGAGGAGGGATTCGGTGGAATATACATAAAGTGGTGTAAGCATACTAGCAGCTCCAACACCTAGTCCTCCAACCAATCTACCGACATACAATGCTGAACTATCAATCTTTAGCCATCGACCAAAACTTGTAAGCTAGTTTCACTCACATATGCCCATCTGATGCACATTGAATAATGACTCCTAGAATTGTGATACCGGCAGCAAGAAGCAGCGCAGGCTTTAACTTATCAGTAAATTGACTTTATGAATTCCAATAGGGGTCATTACCTTTCGTCCCCATCGATCCGCAACGTAGTAGGAACACAATGATCCAAAGAAACAACCTGCTTGCAATGTACTGACGACTATTTATTTTCAGAATCAAACTCCAAACTCATGTTTCAAAACTCACTATTCGATGCAAGATTCGCTTGCGCAACATTACTAAGCGTGTCGATATGATATTTCCTATTCTCGTCAATAATTTACTCAGTGTAGTATAGGAGTGTCAACATACTTAGTGAAAGACGGCATAACGATAACACCTCCAATTGTACCGATATCTTTAAATATGAATCAGTATCTTCTCTATTCAAGCTCTCCAATCATGGTTCAAACGTACCCCAACCGAAGAGCATGCCACCGAAACAAGCTGCGTAAAGGTTAGTAAGGTTTCTGCCATCCTCTTCCCTTCTCAAGTGCGCCAGGATCAAGGCGCATACCTGAACATGCTAAGAAGAAAACCCTCCATCCATAGATTTCCGGACTGTTCAGAGATTACAATTAGTTTAGAGAATTTTGCGCCGACGTATATATGCTTACGGGTCCCTGTCGTGTAGAAGTTAGTACCAATTGTCAATTATCAATTAGTTTCAGGTCTCTGAACATACGTTCTCATAGATTCATTCTTCACAATCTTCATCAAAAACCTTTGCCCAAGTCCGACCGCCATCTTGACGAGTCTATTCGTGTATTCTGAGATATGATTGAGCTGTTTCAATTAGAATGTTTCTCATCGACACCAAAAATGTAGTAAATTCCCGACGTTTCGATTTCAATAAAAACGCGTACGAAGAAAAAGTTGAGCCTCTGCAGGAAAGTCGTACCTCTGGAGGTTTAGTCTGTTATCACAAATGTGGTCGAATACAACCATATAATATCATCCCATTTACCCCATACCCCATCTTCCCAAAGGAGAAACGATTCTCCATCTAGCAACCGAGACCGATATCTCCATAACTATCTTCCATCTTGGCCAACAATTGGCCAAGGGAGCCAAGTATATCCCCTCTTAACCTTAGAATCTCCACCCCCAGATTTCTGATACCCTAGTTAAATTGGTTAGATCTTTACATGGGATAAATCCCACGTTCTATTCATCCAACCAATATAAATTCTTATTGTAGGTTCTGCATGACCATATCTGGGGTTAATAACCGGCTGGGCGCATATATAAGTCTCGCGTATCCGTGCGTTGTAATCCGTTTGCAGTTTGGTGTGTGGAGCCCCGTATACAGAAGGATGGATGATCTTGTTGTGTTGAACAGGGGGTGTGGATTATAAGAATCTGGAAGGATATTTATCCAGCAATCCCAAACAAGAAGGACGTTCGAGTAGAAGGCATGAGAGCTTGGCTTGGAGCGCCACGCATCAAATGCCAAATCAGTTATATGTGGGCAGATCGCTTGTAAGATGTGAATATGGTTCACACGAGTTGAGGTGATAGATAAGGTTGTGCTATGTCACACTATTTTCTGACTGAGTCGAGTAGGTCTAGGCATACATGTCTTGGAAACAAATAAATACCTAGAATATCTCATCGTCTATAGAACCTACCAAATGATAACTCACTCAATTTCTCATCTCATTCATCAGCCACCCGGGAACGACAGGTTTATTTTTCCACCCATCAAGATAGTTCTCTGCTTCCCCAGAGGGCTTAGCATATATACCAGTCACAAACCAAGCCACAGTTCCTTTTTTCAGTGTGATCTGTAATGTAGGTATCACGGTACGACTTTCAACTAAATTGGAATTTGGGTCAGCATTAACTAGCATCGCGGTGCGCCTACTTTCACCATCACTTTCGAGTGCAGCTATTCCAATCGCTCCTTTGGATACAGCGAATGCGCCGACTGAGCCTGGTGAACTGCCTTCAGGTGTGTTGAGATCGTAATTTCCAATGATTTTGGGAAGTGTACCTTCATTCTTGGCTGGGTCGTAAAGATCAAGGGAGCGACCATCCGATTTTCGTTCGTTATAAATTGCGAATGCGCCATCTGCCGTCATAATTTCTCTTCCAGCTTCTATCTTATGAACCCGAAGATGCCAGTTTGGAGTTTCGTCGACGGGAGGTATGAGATAAGTCTTAATGGTAACATCTGGGAACGGTTTCCAAATAGACTTTAATACTGATTGTTTATCGTGTGTCTCAATGACTGCTGTCTCGCAAATTCGGCGGGTTTTCCAAACTTCACCTCCATCATCAGACAAACCAAGCTGTGAAGCCAATGCAAACTGTTCCAGGGAAAAGCATCCTGTAGGTACAGAATAACCATATGCACTACTATACGCAAAAGATCCGTATTTTGCATGTGTTCCTCTCATAGGATATGAACATGCTTGACCTGACGAAAGTATCATCTTGTGACCTCCGAGGTAGCTGATAATATGTCCAGGATGTTTCAAAGCCTTGATGGCTGGGAGCAAGCTCGTCGGGTACGGTTCTTCCTCAGATGTCCAAAATGGGTGATCCTGGGGAACAGCCAAACAAATGAATGCCAAACATGCCCAATATGGACTTCCTGGTGAATTATAATTTTCAGACATGAACATGTTTGGAAAAGAATATCCCACAGTCAAGGTTCCAGTAGGACTCCATATTTGATCTTGAGTTTGCCACCATCTGAGATTTCTCAATAGCAATCCCTTGACAATACCCCATGTCAATGATTCTGGTAGTTCAACATCAGCATATGCTAAAGCACCCCAAAATGAAGCCATAGCAAATCGGTATCCGACACTTCTTCCAAATGGTGTTGCTCTTCCTTCTTCATCGAAATAATGAATGAAGTCTAATGCATAATCTTGAGCTCGTTTCTTGAACTCCGCAGCCTTTTCTGGATCCTCATCGCCTGCCAACTTCGCATATAATAGTTGAAGGAACTGTATAGCAAAACTTCCACTGTAATAATCTTGTTGCCAAATCCCCTCCGGCCCATCATTTGACCATCCTTCTCCTCGGAAGAAAGAATTCAAATGAACGATATCTTGCTCGATCTTCTCTTGTGAAAACTTCCATCCATTCTTCTTCAATCCTAGATTTGCAAAGACTCGGAACCACAACCAATTTGTATTCGGCATGCTAGAACTGGTCAATACTTTGCCTCGGTTCCCATCTTTATCAAAACTCACTTCTTGCTATTAATTGAGTTTCCCAACCAAGTCTCCACATTCCCTCTCTCCTTCTCACTCAATTTATCCCAGAACACCGGCGCAACAGCCAATGCAAATCCTAAAGGACACATCTCCACCATTCTTTGATCATTGTCTCTCGGCTCTCCCCAATATTCCTCATTTTCGGGATCAGTACCTTTCTTCAATCCCTCAATCCACCATTCCGCCCCTTCATAGTCCCCTCCTCCAGCTAAAAGCGAACTTAATCCCCATAATGGTCGACAAAATCCTTCAATCTCAGCAGCACGCGCATCGAAACGAACGGCAGTGGAACCAGGTACACGGATCAAGGCTTTTTGCGGGGAGAAATGAGGTTTGAGGGGATCAAGAAGGGCTTTGAGGAGATTTTGAACAGATGTTCGATCAATAATTGAAATTAGGGAGAATGGATGTTTGGTGTTATAGCCTAGTGTTAATTGTTTTGGGGATGCCATGATGAAGGATGTTGACGCGAACCTGCACTTGAGTCCGCAGCAAGCCAAACTCAAGATGTAAAATTAAAGGAAGAAGACAAGTACCTACATGATGATATTTAGATTATATCATGACATATTTACCTCGTGAGAATGATATGCCGACAGCAAATATCTACCTATTGAGTGTGTTGCATCGCGTTGAGTGGAACGCGGTCGTCCGGGGATAAATTGAGGTGGGGAAGTGCATGTAGGCTAAACTCAATCACTAAACGCACACCCTGTCTACTGACCTTGCCCCGCCTTGTAAACTATTTTGTGGAATTGGAGAGCTACTCAGGCAGTATTTGTAAAGCTTGATATACAAAGCATATTTGGATTGCACATTGACCCTATTTTTGGTGACACCAAATCCTACAAGAGCTGCTTTTTGTATCCCAGCCACAGCTTCTGAACATTTGTCTCTCTACAAAATCTGCGCGATGATCGTTATGATGCCTCTCTTATCCTCTAATTTGCACGTACTCGGTAGACGTTTGTCGCATATTTCTTCCGCCATCTCCAAATAAACTGAATCCTCGGGGTTAGCACTTGGCGTTGATGGTTCCAGAAGGACTGAAGCATCTACGAGCTCCATCAGATCGTAATCCATTGCTGTTTCCTTACTGATAACCATAGCCTTCTCGTCGAGTATTTCAAAATCCATTGGTTCTTGTCTGATCTTAGCATTGTTAATAATATCCGCATCAATTGGCTCCTGCGCAATCTTTTATCTCTTCACCAACGGCTCTCTAGAGGGCAGGTCTACATGATCTAAATGAGGATGCTCCTCCTTTGTCTTATGCTTCTGGGCTATCTTGGACTTGGAATTTCGTGTGAAAACTTCGTTTGAGGGTTTCATCTCCTGCTTGATCGCTTTAGGCGGACCTTGAGCTGCGCGTTTGATTTTGGCCAATTCGCGAGGATGGGCAGATTGCTGGGCAGTGCCATCTTCATCCGGAATGATCGATCTGTTAGCAGGTAAAGCAGAGAAGTTCTCTTTGATCACTCCTCTCTCAAATTCCCTCTGTTCTTTCTAATTTTCCGTATGTTAGCGAAAGTTATCTGTTGGTGGTAAAGATTAACATGCCTGCAAGTTCCAAAACATAATTTCTCTCACTGATGGTTGCATATCATTCCAAGAACCCCATTTTTCAGACCCACGATGCTTAGGTGTAAAATTGGGGGACAACTCTCTGCGCGATCTGCAAAGATTTTGTAATTCTCTCAAGGCGCACCGGCGCTCTATGTCAGTAAGAGACTTCCAAGGACTGTAATAGAGGGGAGGCGGATAAGGGACAACGTCTGAACGATTGAGAAAGCCTAAGTAATACGGCCAGTAATGTATAGTCGATGAATGGCGAGGAAGGTTTACCGAAATTACAATAGGTGAAATTAAATTTGAGAAAATTTGAAGTATGGAACTTGTAAGAGGAGACCACAGATTCTTTAGTCGATATTCGATTTTGACCCAACCTTTAGATGTCAGATTAGAAGAGAAGCTTGAGGAATTTGAAATCCTACCCGATAGAGTTCGTGATCCTTTATTCCTTGAAACTCGACTTGTCTACCTTCTCGGCATTCCACGAGGCTGTGGTGGTATCTCTTGAGAGGTAATCGTTTGGCGTTGCGGTAATTCTTCGACGATTAAGTATGACGAAAAAGCTTCCGAGGTCGATAGGATTAACGTCGATTATATCAGTCTGACCCGACAAATTTTTATCGATTTTGAGTTCCTTGAAGACAAATGGAGCGCCGATGATATTTTTACCGTAGTTACTCATGTTTACACAACCGATTTCCATCCTCAGATCTTGTTTGGTGCGTGCATGATCTGGGTTTGGGCCACTCAGAACTGCTAGACCGCAGTAAGTACTCTGCCCTTTGAAGTAAATATTTGCCTCGACTGCATCAAAGGGCTTGAAGCAAAAACAGTCTTCAAAGTGATCTGAATCTTGAACATTATTCCAGGATACGCGGTAATTTAACGCTTAGCTTCTCTGTCGGTACATTTCTCTTGATCTCCTAGCATGACATACTCTTTGAAGGACTGGCCTGTCACAGCATTGGCAATCTGAACCTCGTACTCATTACCGCCCTCTGTTAGAATAGCCATGACGAGATTTACAGTAAGTGATTCGTCGCTGTGTTGTTGGTTGAAAGAAGGTCGAATGTTGTTGTGGAGGATAGCAGAAATTGGCTTAGCGTGTCTCACTAGTACCCGGTAAAGTGAAGGATTAGAGATTAAGAGGAAAACTACAAGGACGTAGAAGTGAACGTAGAAAATATAAAATTTATTTGAGATTTACATGTTGTAATGTGGAAAGCAAAAAAAAAACGCTTGCATGATTTCTTTTTTTAAGATATCACTCTCGTGCTATAAACTCATGACAACTGCATGAATACATGTCCATCATTTTCGACTGTTGGGTATAAACTTGTTCTTATTACTACTGCCATGCTATCTGGCTTGACTTGGCAGTCGAGAAACTAGGATATCATAGGCTGAACACAGCACAAAATCAACACAATCTTCTCCCATATCAGCAGTTTCATACATTATTGCATCCCATATTCCAGAAATACATCCCCATGTCCCCAAACAACACGCACGAAATAAAATCCATCTACTCCGTCTTAATCTTCTTAGCCCTCGCCTCTGCATCTTCGATCTTTTTTGTGATTTCATCCATCTTTCTTTTCTTCTCCAACAACTCAATATCTCTCTGAAGGTTTTCTTTCTCCTCCCTCAACTTTTGCAAGTCTCTCACTTCCTGCAAATCCTCATCTATATTTACAGCTGCTGGCTTCGTAGCTCGTGCAGGCTCAGAATATCTCACAGCTTTGAAAACCTTAGCCTCGGATACAAACATAACTTCATCGTCAGAATCAAGTGAGATAACATCGATGGGTTCCCTTTTGACGTGCAGAGCCGAAGCTTGAGAAGCAGCTACTTGGGAATTGAGTCCATCAATCTAGTTGATTAAGCTGTCCCGAATGCTTTCGAGCTTGACTTCGACTCCCGGAATCACTGTCTTATTTCTGTGTTGTGTAGTGACGTTGACGTGAGTAGATTCTGTAACTGAATCATCTGGGATGACTACTGGTGACTCTATTGCCGGAAGTGGTCTCGCATTCAGTGGAACTGCTACCCCCATGCTTTCCAACCCGCCTATTCTTGGATAAGGCGATGAGTAAGATCCCATATCCCTCATATTGTATGCCCTCATACCATATGGCGAAGGACTTACTGCTCTTAGTCTGCTTTCGCCATAGTGTAAGTTTGCGGGTGCTGGTGCTTCTTTTTCGGCGAGTAAATGATCGAGCGGAGCTTTTTTGGGGATTGTTGCTATCGGAAGTGCTGTCGCTAGCTCACCAGGTGCAGCTTCTCCACCAAATGACATGACTTCGCCACCTACGGATCTATATTGAATCTGCATTTCGCCTCGCTCGCGGGCTTTTCTCCGCTCCTGGTAATATATGTTAACGCCGCTCTCCATGTGGAGGGTTGTAAACACACCTGAAGAGTATCAAATACTTCACGCCTCTCGGGACCATACATTTTGTACCACGCACGCCATTCTCTAGGCAGATTATTTTTAAGATGAGTTTTGCGTTGAACACCTTTTGATTGCAAATTCTGCCCGAGGTCGTTTCCCTTGATGGTATTCCAATGAACTTTTTCCAGATCTTGAAGGTCCTCGACTGCAATCTTTCTCTCTTCGTTATTGAGAGCTTTCCAATCATAAAGATATAACAGTGGTGGGTATTTGGCAATGTTATCGTTCTCAAAGAAGTCTGGGCAATGTATTAGTCGCAAATAATCAGTGTCCTTAGAAGGCATAAATACCGGCAGGTCTTGGACAAAATTTAAATCCCTCGACGCAATGACCATACTGCCAATACTTTTTAGTACGATTTGGCTTTTCAGGCGCAGTGGAGTTCTGCAACCCAGAACGAAGCTTGCCACAATCTCTTTCCCAGCTTGATATTGCTCTTTTGTACTCGTTGTCAGATAATGTGACTGTGACGCTCTCGAAGAAGCTAACGTCAACTTGGAGCGTTGGAATATTGTGTGGAAGAATGCTCATAGTATCGTCCTCTTTAGATAGTTGTTCGTCTATTACAGTAAGTTTAGGATTTTTGTGCATTCATTTATCAATTTACCTATCTCCATCTCCACACTCCCGAGCACAAACCTTGAGCCTCGCTCTCGTCCATTAATTTCTATATTGGCATACCGAATCTGTTCAACAAGGTCTTTCTTTGTCTTTGTACTATCGGATCCATGGCAAGGTGGCTTGAATTCGCCATAAGAAATCTCCTCATTGTCCATGTACAACTTCGCCTGAACAAGATCGTATTTGCCAAAGTCAAAGCCTGCTTTCAATGTGACCTCGACATAATATGTAGTCCCAGGCTCTACTACAATGAATCTTTCACTGTCTGAACTGGAGGACCCTTCTTCACGGTTGAGTCTGACGTATTCATCATAATATCTACCCGAGTGTCTTTTAATGCGCACTTCGATCTCACCCTCTGATCCTGCCATGCCAGACATAATAGCCATGATGGGCAACACCCAATAGTTTGCAATTCTGTTTTTGTGGAAGTTGAGAACTGTATCAAGGATTAAAAAGTATGAAATGTGGAACTGCAATACTCTGGAACCTTTTCAATCTGGAAACTCGCACAGGGCGGAAAATAATTTTGACAAAAGGTTAACAAGAGGGAGAATTAGCTTGAAATCAATCGATCGAGAATTATAAACATACTAGATTCTGCAAAGAATTGAATGCTATGAAGCAATTGCAAGATTTTCAGACCTGTCAACAAGGTTGCATTGATTATAATTTGAAGGCTGGGAAAAAAAGATGAGGCGAAGGTGATGACAGGAGGGCGAATTGGGGGTCACGAGACTTAAGGTAAACGACCTCACGAGTGACACTATCAAATTTAACCTCTCTATTATCACTGCTTAACGATGCAAAGATATAGTGTTTTGGTGATATTATTTATTAAAGATATTATGTTAGATGCCTCAGAAAGCTTCCCAGGTAAATTGCAATCAACCATTAATACTGTCCACCGCAGACCAGATGAGATCTCATAACGTGTGATCATTAAGAATTAGACGTTTGAATCATTCCGTCTTGATTCGCTTCTTAGATCTCGCTGCATCAATTTTCTCCTGCAAAGCATCACGCTCCCGCTTCATTTTGATAACTCTCTCTTCTTGCGCAATATCTTCCTTCAGTTTCTCTAGTGCAGCCTCTTCCTTCCGCAGCTCCTCATCTGCAAGTGCGATCTCCTTTTCCTTCGGAGCTGGGCTTAAGATTGGATTCTTAGTCTCAGAGACAATGATAATCGAATCATCGTCCTCGTCAACATTAGCTATTTTCTGCTTGATGATATCTGCACTTGTGACCTGTTGTGCATCGAGGGAACTTGCCATAGCACGTTGAATCTCTTCGCGCTTGATGTGTATGCCTTCTTTACCAGACTTAGCCCTCTCTTTTTTCATGTTGTCTCTGCCCCCTTCGAGAGGCTTTCTGGAAAGCTCATCGTCTTCTCCGTCTAAAGCAATGATTTCGCCCATAATGTTTTTATACTCACGCTGGACAATACCTCGCTCACGCTTTTTCTTTCCCTTCTGATAAAGATTGTCAATAATTTCCCCTGCAATAATATAGACGATTTAAAACAAACCTGAAGATTCTCAAATGCCTTTTGTTTCTCAGCAGCGTACATTTTGTCCCAATGACGCCATTCCCATGGATCATCCTCCGACTTGATCCTGCCACCAACCATGGGGAGTACCATGCCAGATTCTTTTTCTCGATCTTCATGCCATTGTTTCTTGCTCAATTCTTGCAACTCACTCAAAGCGACCTTTCTTTCATTGTCATTTAAGACGCCCCAGGAGTAATGGTGAAGCGGTGGAGGATATTTGACGATGCCCACTTGCTCCAAGAATTCTGTACGCCATGTCAGCCAATATACTAGTGTTATGCCTGGTAGAGGGACTGACCTGCGGTTCTACCATGAAACGTAAATATTCCAGAGGCAGGCGCAGAGGTGTAAGTGATGACAGTACGGCTTGGCCTTTCAGGGAAAGTAATGGGGTCCGATCTGTGAATAGAATCCTGAGAAACCTTTGGCCGCCTTTTGCCCCCAATAAAACTAGTTATATAAGCTTTTGTTATATAAACGCAGTAGAAACTTTAATTACCCAATAGCAGAGCTGATTCCATCCTTCTTGTAGCTATCTTGGTCAATCTTTTTCACGTCCCAGACATTTTTCGTGTCGAGCTGATTCGTTTTGGTGTTATTATCAAGCTCAGCATTGCGCTTCATCTGATTCCAGCTTGGAGTCCGAATCTCCGAACATGCTTTCTCCCAGTGTGATAATGCCCTTTTGTACTTACTGTCAGAGAGTCTAGTAGTATAGCTTTTGAAGAAATATAACTTCACAGTGAATGTCATAAGATGATCCGGCTCGATACCCATGATATCTGTTTCTTTGGAAAGTCTCTCGTCTATCACACCAACCTTCAGAGATTAGTCAATTATAGAATTTGATCTGTTCACTGACCGATCTCTATTTTCCTGAACGCAAATCTTGCACCAAGTATTTTCTGACCATCAATTTCTACATCAGCATACTGCATCTTTTGAATGTGATCTGTTTTTGCTTTTCTTTTGGATCCTTCAACATGCCTAGATAAAAGGGTCATTGAGGAAATAGATTCATCCTTATCGGGCAAGTATACATTGGCATCAATGGAGCTGTATTTGCCCATCTTGAATCCCTCTTTCAAGATAACTTCAATATAGTATGTGGTATCCGGCTCTGCAATAATATACCTCTCACGCTTGATATCAGTGCTTCTCTCCTTGCGTTCGACTTTGACATATTCGTCATAATATGTATCGTCTGGATACCTCTTGATTCAAACCTCGACCTCGCCTAGTTTTGTTTTCAATATAGCCATGATGAGCAAGCTTCTGTTGTGTTCATGAAAGTTGAGAACTGCAGTATCGAAGATTGAAAGCTTTGCTGTGCTAAGCAATAACAATTTAAGTATCAGGTGGAAGAGTTCTGGAGATGTGGAAAGCTGATTATCATAAGAGGTCAGTATGGAGTAAAGATTCTCAATCAACTAAAAAGCTCTCGCGGATGAATCAACCCACCAAGTTTGTCGGAATAGTAAACAAACGAAGCCGTTGCAAGATTTCTCAAGGTTGTCGACGATATTGCGGAATCAAAACTTAAGAAGAAAGAGAAGTTGGAAATGGTAACAAAAGGTAAGAGAAAATAGAAGATGAATTGCGGGGTAACGGGATTTGAGATAAAAAACAATAGTGAAGTGACTTTCACCTTCCACAATGTGAAACGTCCACGTATAATGCATAGTCCGAGACAGCATCATGTTCCTACTTACTCCCTCTTCACTTTCACACGTAAACACATTCTCTCGAAGGCTCGAAGCTACGAGTCCGATTCTCTTTGTAAACCTTCCCATCTACTTGTCATCTCTAGAAGGCACAAAATTCTTCAATGAACTACCGAGGCTCAGACTTGCAGCAAGAGATCTCCAGGTCATACTATCTGTCTCCAACCCCCCCTTAGATTTCTCAGACTATCATTTCCTTGAAACACCAAGCATATCTTCCCTTTATCCCAATCTCTCTACTTTACAGCATCTCTCCTACACATTCCCCAATGATACCACACTGCCGTCAAACTGACCTTCAAATATTAGCAGAATCGTCCACTTCCCTTCCAGCTCTACAGGTTTGCGGCATAGTCACTAAATGACACCAAATAACACACTATTCCTTCTACATCAACTCGCCTATTCAGGAAACTTTATTCCGGTAGATATTCAAGAAGCTAAATTCATATATCTGCTCTTTTTAATATCTATTCACCAAATCCGTAGCAATATATCCGCAATATACCTGCAGCATAAAACACTATCATACCTCTCCTCAAGTTATCCCCAAATTATCCTCAAGTAATCCCTAAGTAATCCTCCCTCATGAAAACAATCTCATCCTCCTCCAGCATATCTCCCCCTTCTGCCCTCCAAAAATACCAGACAAGGCCCCCCCCCCAAATCCCCCTTCAAGCCTATAAACTCGCAGCATAATCCTCAGACAACGATTCAAATTTACGCAGCCCTAAGAACATCCCTATAAAATTATAACCGACGCACCTCATCTCCACCAATCCAATTACCCTTAATCTCGTCATGGGAAGCGCAAAACTCGTCCTCCAACCCCCCTAACTCCCATCCCTCACCTCCAGAATTCGCCGACATGAAGAAATCTGCACTTGCATTTCCTAACAACCTCATCAAATCACATCAGATCACATCACCCCATCCACCCACCCAGCATATCTCGTAACCTACTTTCACATCCCACGAAAAGCGAATCACACAGCACCAATTACCAAGCAAAAAAGAGTATTATAAAGATCTTCTTCATCATCTCATTGTTATTAATTAAAACAATATAAGTATGTATACTTCTCCTCCAACATCCCCACTTACTATCTCCTCCCCAATAATTTCACTCTCCCCACACTGCCCATTCATTCATCCGTCTAGTCGCCCAGACACCAATCAACTTTATTGCACAACGCGTATAAAAAGAAAACTCAAACCGGCAATCAAATCAATGAGTACCGATACCATTCACCACGCACGCTATGCAGAAACGACGTAAGTAATTCTCTTGAACTCCCCCTCCATCCATTCCCCTATTTCTCATTTCCCCCTTTCTTCCTTCCTTATTTTCCTCCCTCCATCCATCCATCCATCCCGCGCACATGAAGCCATTCCCCACTACCATCCTCTCATCCATGCCAGTCAAGAAATAAGGTACAAGAAATATCTTGACGTAAAAGAATCCTTCTTTGAAGTAGTACTAGACATTAAAAGGCCTTAATTCTCATATCACATCTCATCCCTATTTTTATCCCCATAATCTACAGTCCCTCAACATCCACAATTTTATCAATCATCCAATTCAATCGGTTTCTGCGGGGACCCCTCTAATTCAGAATCTGCAGGCGGACTAACAATCATCGTTGGCGTAAGCAATTTCTCACCATCCTCCGATAACGGTGCCCCCGGTACCAATATCGTAGTCTCCTTCAACTTTTCTTCCGGGTTCGTTTCTTCTTCTGTCCCTGGTATAGCAGCTTCGGAAGTACTTGTAGCTTTTTGTCTACGTCTTCGTCTTTCATTTCTTTCCTCCTCTGCGTTGTTTCTCCTCCTAGACCTTCTAGCACTATCTCTTCTAGCAGCATCTCCCTCCCCTTCATCAGCCCCATCAGCCCCTCTCATGCCTTGTAATAATTGCGCTGCTCTATCAGCGACGTCATCGGTTTCATTTTCGACTTCCCTTGGGGGTGGCAAGTCAGGGCTCAATAAACCTTCTGTGCTAACTGATTCAGGACTTTTAAGTCCCATTTCAGCTTCTGGTATTTCATCCGGATCAGGAATCTTTTGACCAGATGCAACTCGAACTTGATGACGATTTTGCAATCGTGCCCTCCGTCTTCGATCTCTTTGATCACGAGCTTGTGGTGCTGCAGCTCGCAATTTCTCCAGTAAGGAATCCATAGCACCTGTGGAACTTGGTGAAGGTGGCCCAGCAGATGCTGTGGTACCAACATTTATTTGTGCTCGCTTTCGTTTCATGGATTCCTCGTTTCGCTTTCTTGTGGCTTCCAAAATCATGTTCTTTTCTTTCGACTTCTTCCACTCGGTTACGAAAATTGCAAGCTTAGCGAAGAATTCTCTCCTTGCATTCTCATCAGCAGCATCTTCACCATAGAAGACCATAATATCATCATAAGTTCGAATCATCTCCTCCAAGAACAATTGCATCTGTTCAGCCTTCCTTCTGGCATCCTTCATCGATCGTTGAACCACTTGACTAACACGATCCTGTGGATGAAATTTCTTTGGATCACTAAGATTACCCGAATCAAGTGACATTTGAACGTTTTTGATGTTATCAATATATCGCCTGGCATCCTGTTGTAATTGTTCCACATTCAACTTTTGTGCTGCGACAACCCCACCGATATCATCAGTGAAACCTTCCCATTCTGAATATTGTGTTCGGACAATACGTTCAACGAGATCAGCGAAGGTCGATTCATTCTTGTCATCCTTAACCATTCCCAATCGTGCCAAGGAACTCAATTTGAAACCACTCGCTTGTTTGTTAGAATCGTTCATGTAGTTACCAATGTCAAGAATCAAACCCAGGACATTCATCAAGGATACGGAGTCTCGTAATGATTCGGATACTGCAACAACTTGTTTGAGCTTGTCAGATATCTCGTCATATTCTTGTTCAAAAGTACGAGTAAGTGAAAGCGCTCTGATTCTTGACTTCCAGTAATGACGTAATTCGAAGGCCGTTTGTAGATAAATTTGATCTTCGCGTGTCAATTCGTTCGGGTCCGATTCGCGATTCTCCTTGTTTGCATCAGGCCCAGTCCAGTCTTTACTATATGGTGCCATAAGCTTTGCCGTGTTTTCTGGAATGTTACACATGTCATCTCTAATCAAAAAGTCCATCACAACAGGGTTATCTAAGACATCCTTGTCGCAATGAATAATCATCTGAACAATTTTATCCGGGGCAAACGTAGAGAATTTTGCAAGAGAGATTTCTATGATGTATTAGTTTGGGGTATAAGATATAGAGCGGATTAAACTTACGGAAGGTCCTCATCAAATCGCTTGAGATGATCTGTTTCTTATCCGACTTGGCCTTGTTGCTCTTTCCAATTTGTTTGATTTCCTTTGCTAAAAACAACTTCTCAACTTCATCAAGAACACCCTTACGGGTAAGTTCGGCATATTTCTCTTCTTTCTCCGCCGCTGTAGGTGCATGAGCAGCCCAATGAGTGGTCATAGGAGTATCAACCTTCTCCCAATGAATAACCTTGAGCTTCTTCTTTGATCTTGCAACACCCATACCAAGTGTTGGTGCAGCATTGTAGGCTGGTTGTGATAAAAAGTGCCCACTCATCTTGCCAGGCATTCCAGGCATTCCAGGCGGAGGAGGTGGTGGAGGGGGAGGTGGTCCCCCCATACCAGGCATACCAGGAGGAGGTGGAGGGGGAGGGGGGGGTGGTGGTCCAC
>PQXN01000094.1:0-119596 GCA_004786275.1 Botryotinia convoluta | reverse complement strand
GGGGGGTAGGGGGGTAAGGGGAAACTTGGCATTTTAACGTGTATATGATATTGGGAAATTATGAATTAATCCAGTGTACCGAGATACAGAAATCATGTATGGTTCGATCAACTTGTTATCATTTTTATTGAGGCTACCTAAGTATCTGCAGTCTGGATGGATGATAGACAGACACATACCTAGGTACGTACATATATAAAGTAAGCAGTGAATAAGTCGTGAGTAGTGATTGACAAGTGGTTGGTGGGAGGGAAGGGAATGAAATGAAATGAACATATAATATAATAAACCACAAGGAAGAAGTAGAAAAGATTCTATTACACCTCATTGGAAGCCTTGGAGTGAATATGTTGGGAGTTGTGGGTTGCAGGTGGTCGTAAGTGGTAAGTGGGAGGTGATTCAGGGGTATAAAATGAAGATATAAACATCAGGAAAGAAGACGAGTATTCTATCCATTTATATTGTCAACTTCATATACATTGATACTCAGTACCTCTCTACAACGGTACCAGTACTCCTACTCTATCCTACTTGCCTGGTACATACCTCAAGCATATCTCATCATATCAATCCGATATGTTGGAAGTATCTACTATGAAGTGCTCACTGCCCAATGCCAGTATCTCAGTACCTAGGTATCTCCTGGTGTTGGTGAGTAGCTCCTAATATGTATCAGATTTGGTGATCCTCCAATGATTTTTCAAGTATGGGACAATGGACGGACTGGCTTCATCAAATCAGATTCTTCGTCAGTTGAATCAGTACCAGCTAATTATATCCTGCTCCTACTGCTGCTGCTGCTAGACCAATAAGTAATGACAAGTCACAAGTACTTCATGTCGTGTATTGATTTGGTACAATGTACTCCTATTTTGGGTCTTGATACCTCAACATTAATGAATCTACAATTTACCTACCTAGTATCTACCTAGTATTCAACAATTGCTCCTTCTTCCCTTTCCGATCGCCTCCTATAGCTGGGTACATTATCTCCTCCTTCGCTTCTCAAGTTTCCCCTTCTTTTTCCATCTCTCCTCCTCCATCATAATCGTCAAAATGTGTTTGTCTCCCCACGAATTATGATTTCACCAAGCTTGCTCAAGCTTCCTCATTTGTGCTCTGTGCAATCCCCCAATGTAACCAAAATTCTCCACTGCCGGTGCAGGATTTCTTGGGTCTAGTATCTACACGTGACCATCGGTCCCTGACAATCCCAGATATCCGTCTTGTCCTGACTTGGTAACCACTAAGCCACATTGAACAAAGTGTCTCACTTTAGTCAATTTCCTAGTGCCGTTCCTCTTAGCATCACTATCACTATCAATTTCTGTGTTTCCTCAATTGGTTCAACAACAAACAAAAAGTGGAATCATTCAAAAGCTCTTTGGAGAAGCTTCATGATAGCGGCATCTGTAAGTATCCAAAAATATCTATTTGGTGGAGAAGATGTGAAGCGAATTGAAAAGGAGGTTACAGTCAAGAAGACGACGAGGTATGTTTACAAGATTTACCCTCATTTCAAACCTCTATCAATAGTTACTGACGTGTTTCGCCCTTCAATGTAGATCGCAATCCCCCAAAACATAACTTCCGAATTGCATGGTTATACATATAAGGATAGGCACAACGGAGGATAAACGTCTTTTCGGTGCATTACTGGAACTTTACGAAAAGAATCATTCATCAATTGTTTCCCTTTGAAAGGGAAGTCGTTGATATAAGGCGTGTTTATACTTTCCCTTGAAACTTTCAGTGTCAAAATACATTCCAACAACATCGGGATGTTCTTTTGAAACAGCCTGTCATCCAAACTTTAATTGGTTGGTGGAATCCGTGCTCACCATACCAAAATGGGTTAAGGCTAAGCCTCCATGAAGGGGGTAGAAAGGTGAAGTTGACTATGTGGATTGAATTTCGCGACTTCAATTTTGGCATTGATCGATTTCTTTTACCATTCGTTTTCATCTTTTACAAAAAGTATGACCAAAGAGGTCTGCGGGCCGTAGAAATTCTCTTCTTACACCACTTCATCAGCGCACAACCTCGATTATTCTCTCTCCCGGAATCATCGTGTTTCGTTGTACTAAGTTTAGCTACTTTATTTGTTGCCCGAGTGGGAATCATGAGACTCATTTGACTCGCATGAGAATTGCTGCATGCTTGATACTGTCGAAAGCCACCCAAGCTGTTGAAGGGTGTCAATAAATTCTCTGGCAGACCTTAGCTTGTCATGTTTCTTATCTGAATGTTGGATTTTTTGGCTTCCCCTCACGGAATCCTACATTTGATTGTTTTCAAAGATGTTTGGTGACTAGACGAGCGTTTTATTTAGAAATCAGGTAATGACATTCTCATTACATAACCTTCCCTTGATCACTTCTTCCATATGGGCGTCGGGGCTGAAGATCACTCGACACAGGTGCTCCGAAATTATTAGTTCGTCTTTTCGATCGTGTCTTCTACAAACTGTAGTGAAATCAATTACATAAATATTGAACGACATCAATCACTCTTTTGACATATTCTATCAACCATTCCCCATCCTGTTGCAGCCAATCTTGCTTTCATCAAAGCAAGCGCTCTCAGCCCTCATCATTGTCTTCGCATAGTTCCAGGCGAGGTTCTTCTCTCAATCATCAAAGATGCCGACCGGGAAACTCGGAGTAAACTTTCACTATGCTCTACGAAATTTTACTTAATAACGCAGGCGATCTTATACTCCAAACGCAATCCACGAAGATACTATGCTACTATTCCTGCCAACAGCTCTAGAGAAGCCATTTCTTTGCCCGTACACTCGCTCATTTACTGTAATTATACATAGTCTCAAGACGTTGTTGCTGTCGGAGAAGCACCGCCTGTTGCTTCAGAAAAACATACCCAGGCAGACATCCGGACTATCTGCAGCATTCTGGATTAATAACTTCTACACTACTGAAACTTTCAGTGCTTTTATGGCTGCATTACTACCACAATTCCCGCGACTAGAAATTCTGTCGATGAATAGTAGAGACGAGAAACCTTTTTCTCATCAGGAAGGCTCAATTTCTCAAGATTTCACATATATGGATGTGATCTTATACATCGCTATCCATTCAGAGAATTTGGACAGCAAATTGATATTCCCAAACTTGAAGAATCTTCTAGTTGATTGCGGAGTTCATGGCGATAAATCCTTCTTTGCCTGTGGATTATGCTAATGTCATCTCTTAATTCTATCACCAAATTGACGCTTAAAGGAGAATTTTCAATGGGTAGAGCTAGTGGCGAAACCGGACAATCATTCCCGCGTCGGCTCTACAAGAACCTCACTACTTTGGAGCAATTATACATTGATCAAGTTGTCCATCTAAGTGGATCACATTTGAAGATGAGTGAGTGGTATCGTCTTTCTCTCCATTTTCTAGATTAGACCCTCCCTCGAAGTATTAGTCATTCATGATCTCAAGTGGACAAATTGTCCTAGAAACATGCCCAACCAACTGTCTTTTGTCGACTATAAAGCATTGCAATCAATCGACATTCCTGCATATCCACCACGCAACTTAGTTGTTCACAAAGATTACCAGTTCATCGCCGCAATGATTTTGGAAAGCTAACCCATTTCCCTTCGTCACCTGACTCTTCGACCTCGTTTTTATATGTTTGACCCTCGCCTCTGGCTCAAACCAATTATAGTACAGAAAGATACCCTTATCCTGTCGTTCACGAACCTGGATATCTATAATTCGGAAGAAAAAAAGACCGATCCCATAAATTTACTACGTTGAGCAAACTTTGCGCGGTGAACAATGTTGATTTTTGTCGTTTTTCAAATGAGTATTGGTACTGTGAGTGCACACAGTGCCATTGATATTTGATAGTTGGGGGAAGTAATTGTTGGACTGGTTGAATGATTGCGGGGCAAGAGAGTTTTGCACTTGCTCTTCTCGAGAGACACTATTCTGGTAATTGATATCTATTGTAGCGAAAGGGACTTGTCTGGCTTGTGGTTTTTTTGCGGAACTAGTGGGGGGATATTGTTTTATGGGGCTTGGAAGAAGTTCAGTTGATTGCTGCGCTGGTACATCTCAGAGTTGATATGCCTTCTCGCGTCGAGGAGTCAAGGATGTATCATCGTGTCATGCGTCAGTAATTCTAGGGCGATTGAAAATTTATAACTTACACGGACAAATATACGACTCTTACCACCGGCGAGAAATCTCCTAGTTAGCCTCGCAATTTTATCGGATATGTGTTTTCTTTTCATTGGGGATTGGGTTATTTGAAAATGTGTTTAAGTCATCGATTGATCAGTCTTTTGGGAGATAAATTGGTTATGATTGAGTTTCGTGAGATCGAGGGTGCTGCATGCACCTAGAAATTGATGTATTATTTTTGAGTAGGTAGGGGTTTTTGGGAGTGTGGTGTCTTGGTTCTGCTGCCGAGAGGTAAGGGGAAGCGGGGAACGGGGAGTCTATCTCTGCACTCCTTCTCTGTGTGTTGAATTCCAGTGATGTGGTATTTTCATTCGTTACGGGATAGCGTTTTGAGGATTATTGAGGGGGGGTGGGCAGGGGGCTGTTTATCAAGTATAAGAGTGACGGGTGATGGTTGATAGAATGAGGATGAGTAGTACACTAGTTAAATAGGAGTACGGGATGGAGGGACTTGATTTTGATAGGAAGTACAGAGAAAGAGAGAGAGGAATAAAAAAAATCTCATCGAGATGAATTTGAATTTGAGTATCGTTAGGATGAGAAGGGAGTTGATTCATCAAGGTACTTATGGTTATTCGACTGATAAAAGGGGTTTCGTTTGTGCTTCTGATGATTGAGTTCTGGTTCTAATTCCAATCCTAAGATGTGGTTTTTAAATTTCTTTTCCTTTTGATTATGTATTGATATACACTTCAAGTATTAGTATTAGTACTATTATTACTGAATTC
Organism: Botryotinia convoluta; assembly: GCA_004786275.1. Taxonomy (NCBI): domain Eukaryota; kingdom Fungi; phylum Ascomycota; class Leotiomycetes; order Helotiales; family Sclerotiniaceae; genus Botryotinia; species Botryotinia convoluta. Next base: position 114,669 of record PQXN01000094.1, on the reverse strand, counting down.
ATTATGAAGACCATCTTCCTTCTTCATAACTCCTAATTCCCAATTGCATTTCTCATTCCTTAATTTCCATCATCAATTATATGTATACATGTGTACATACATAAAAGCATCTCATTGCGCCAAGAACTTAAGCCATATCATCAAACCCCAAACACCGAAGCCATTGCAAGTATTCCCACAATACACTCTTATAGCCTTCCAACATTGCACCCTGGGGTTCCTGCCTTCCCTCCCAGAATCAAAACACCATTATAAGTACATCATCATATCATACACATATAAATACACACCGCACCATATATACACATCCACTTATTAGTTCTTCTTCTCTGTACCTCCCCTTCTTTTCTGATCCAAATTTCAAACGCGAATGGCGATATACTCTTTTGCATCTCTATCTCTGTCGTGTTTCTCAACCTCTTTGATCCAATAAAGCCAGTCAAGAAGCCAGCTCCGCAAAACTATACCTCGGATCACTCATTTCGAGTTCCGAGGTACCAGTTGGTATGCTGTCAAATATTGATTCTTTGGTTGTGAATTCTTGCCAGAAGGTGTGGCAGTCTGATGGAGGGAGATGTTAGTTCAAGAAGATGATAGATAGATAGAGTAAAGGTATGATTCAATAAAATACAAACCTTTAACATCATAGAATTCGATGATTAACCCTTTAATATTACTCTTTCCAGAGACAATTGCGGATCGATCCTGAAGTCTCTCGTATGCCCCATTTGTGGATTCCTGGGAGCCGATAGTGGTAATACTACCTTGAGTATTGTTCCTTGATATTCTAGTCACTTTTTTGCGAGCTTCATGTAAGGGCCTATCGTCAAGGCTCTCTAGCGTTATGACTTTTGTTTTTGGTTCCTTTGGTTCTTTGAATATTGATACTGTGCGCTATTTGTTAGAATCTACTTAGGAATGAAGAAAGACTTAGAGAAAATATATTTACTAGGCCACTCCTCAAAAGCGGACTTGCGATCCGAAGATTTGCGGAAGTAAAGAATGTAGCGAATACGTGATGTAGCGTCACGAAGAATTCGAATTGTAGATAGACGACATTGGTATTCCTTATCTTTCATAGACTTGATCCATTGAACATCAAAGTAATGCTTGACTTCTTTGAGAAGAATGAGGCGATGAAACTCCAAGAAATCTGATATTAGTTTTAGTAAAGACTTTGTGCATTTCATTTAGTATAAGAGGAATCTACCTTTCTTATTGTGAAATGTATAAGTTGGTGAGCAACTGTGACGCGAAATCTTCTGTCCTTGATGTTCATCGGACTTTGTAACTTTGAGCCGGTGAGAGCCTTTCATTTGAACAAGGTATCTATGAGCGTCATCACTGTGAACGTGGCGGTTGTCAATGTAGGGTATCATAGAGGTTTGTGATGTTGAAGGTGTAGCAGGGTCGACTGAATGACGAACTTCAGTGCAACCGTCCTGACTGATGGTATTTATGATAATGACTTCCGCATTCTCTGATCGAACGATAGATTGTATGAATCCATTGACCGCATGTTTGGGATATCTCCTGATGAAAAGTGAGTGAATGGATATCAGGATGGCATTGGTACTTACAAATACACTGCAATTGATGGATCAATACGTATCGAGGGAGTCGGTGAGATTGAAGTGGTAGATAGAGCTCTGTTATGTCCCGATGAGCCATCAGAGTTATGCGGAGATGGGGAATACCCGTAGGTATTGGTAGGATTGCTATGAGGAATACCAAGAAATTGACTGTTTGGAGATGTACCCAAAGGACTGCCAGTAGTAGAAGAAGACCCAGTGATCTCACGGAATGAGCCCCCACTACTTCGAGGTGATGGCTGCGAATATGAAAATTTTTCTCCAGCTGATTCCGCACTGTACTGCGGGAGTTGAGATCTAATACGGACAGGGTGCAATATTTCACGTTGAATCCGGGTTTCCAGTTGGTTCCATGCCTCAAGCTCGTGCAGCAATGCGTTTTCAGGGTCGGATCTTGATGAGTGATCTCTATAAGCCGGTATATTTGACTCCATAGGCTTAATTCCCACTGCATCAAATATTTGTCCTCTCATATCTTGTAATCGTGAGATGAGCGGGTCGACTGGTCTTTCTGTCCCTCTTGGGTGTGTAGGAGACATGGAATTGATTGTTTCGACACGCCTCATTGCCAAATTTTCCAATCTCTGTGATAGAACATATCGTCTCTCAGTTCCATCGTCTTGTAACCTGAGTTGGCTAGATATGGTTGATCGCGTGATCGAGCTCGGTGGGTCTTCACCATCTTGATCCTGCCAAGGACGTTGTAAGTCATGCAGGTATTCGACTGCTCTAAAGGGTTGTGGGGGTGCTAATGCTTGTTCGAGTTGGCGAAGCATAGGATAATCAATTTGTTTCATCTCAGAATTCGACTCGAGAGGGTGTGTTACTCTTTTCAAATTTTGAGTAATAAGTGATACCAAGTCAAGATGAGACGAGACCAGCTTAAGATTGGACAAAAGTAATTCTTGATGGGAAGTGCTATAGAATGATTAGTTCCTGGCAGTACTATTTGATGATATGATGAACCTTATCTCTCGCACTATGCTATTTGTGTCTTGAGCTACTGAATGGTTTAAAGCAGATATTTTGTAAGTAGCTAGACTGAGGTATAATTCCATCTTAGTACGGAGTTGCAGAACTTGATCTTTCTCGAAGGGCCAGGAAATCTGCAAATACAGAGTTTTGATCTGGTCCCTTGAGAAGGTAACCTTCCTTAACCACATAGGTACTCCTTGCTTTGTGACCGCAGCCTGAGGGTTGACCGTTCTTATCAATTGCATATGTCTCGAAAGAAACTCGACACATTGTTGTTTGAGTTGTGACGGAGCAGCTGCCAAGCTAGAACCTTCTGCTGAACTTCCATCTCGGTGTTCCCAATCATCTAAGCATTGTATAATCAGATAAAAGTCCTTAAAGAATTGCTTTGCTTCAACTTTGGCACTCATCGGTCCATCAGAGACGGCTTTCCATACATCCCACACCAATTTTAGGCCGGCAACGATGTCGCCTGCCGACCACCCAAACCCACTCATTGTGCAATTCTCCGACACGCTTGATAGTTCGAGGATCAATATGCCAGCGATTTCAAAGGAAAGAACAATGAAATATTTCGAGGACAAGTCAAAATAAGTTGAGATGATAAAGCGTTAGAATTAAGAAAAGTTGTGACAACGTTTCTGGAGCCCCCAGGAAAAGCCATGACAGCATCCCGGGGGGTAAGTTAAGAGGTGGTGTGTGACTCCAACGTCTTCAGCATACCTTATCCATGGCATATCAATCGACAGGGCGATTCGATAGAATGATGTAAGCTGGTGTGAGACGGGATGATATCGTCCGAATCAATCTACGCCCATGTGGAGAGACGACACCAAGGTAAGATGAACCTTGGACATTCTCCTGCATCTCCACGATTGATACTCAGCCCTGTTGCCACGGTTTGTGGAGCAGCAATATTGAGCTATTACTCTTTTTGGGTAATTGCGGGTTGTAAAATGATGGCAAAGCGGTAATGGATGTGGTGCATTTGAACTTCTGAAGGAAGGAAGTTGTCTGGTGGTGGTCGTTAGAAACGAATCAATGAACCCACGTGGGAATCCTTGCATATGTGGCCCCTGCTTATCTCCCTCGATTTTTCCGACTTGGCGACATTCATCTCAACTTCACGTACCTACCTAGGTAACCTTTGATATTCAATAGATTTTCTAACATGGTCTGCAATTGTATGTTCAAACAACCAGAATTGATATAAGATGCTTGATTACAGCGAGGCAACAAACACAAATTTTGTCTTGGTTCATGAAAGTCGCTTATGGATTATCTAGCCTCTCGACACCGTCGGGCGAGGAGACCAAGATGAGATGTCAGATTCTATTTAAAAGCCTTCGCCAATGGATGTAATCTCGTGTTACCCATCCTCATGATCATTTCACACATCCAAGGCTTGTCTTCCGAGAGTTTTCGATATTGAACGCCATTCACACCTTGGCACATTACCGCAGCCTCTTTGTTCCAGAATCAGCTACAGATATACGCCCCTCAAGTCGCAGACAGGCTATGTGTGAATGCTTGTATATGTGTGCCTAGAAGAGATGCCTCATCTACAGCCTCTTCTTTACAGATATACCTCATTTTGATCTTGTTTCTCTCACTATTTCATACTCCCATTATGCCGATCATGAAGCATGTATCGTTGTGAAATTCTGTTATCTAGGATTCGCTCAAACTTCGAAACGTTGGAGAAATTTCAATAGCCAGACTTCTTGAATAGCTTAAAAACGGACGACCACCAAGTTTTTCATACACTAAACAATGCCGCCTTGGGGTTTAAGATGGTTAAAGTTGTTTCTGAACCCGTACGCAGATGATGACTTTGATCACATCGATGTGAATTTTGCCTTGTTTTAGTATTTTCTCCAACAGCTAATTCTTTCGTTAGGAATCAGACCGTAGAAAATATATCTTTGAACGTCTTGAAGGATCTGATTTTTCAGAAAGCTTTTGGGTAGTGGTCGTTGCCGGAGTTGGCTTTTTTACAGATGCATACTCGATATTCGCAATTAACATGGTGATTCCTATATTGGGAATAATTTACTATGGAGATCCTGTTAACAAGGGAGTAATGCCTCACAACTACGAGATTGCTCTCAGTGTTGTTACATTGGGTGGATCCATAATTGGTCAAATAGGGTTCGGTCTTGGTGCTGATCTATATGGAAGACGGAAGATGTATGGGCTGGAGCTGATGATCACCATCTTTGCAACATTAGGTGTGGTTATGTCATCTAGCGGTATCGAAGGCTCAATGTCTATCATTGTATGGCTGTTGGTATGGCGCTTTGTTTTAGGAATTGGTATTGGATCGGATTATCCACTTAGTAGTGTGATCACTGCAGAGTATGTACATTCTTTCAGTAATATTACCTCGCTTCGCTAACTATCGCCGTAGGTTCGCTCCGCACAAACTCAGAGGTAGAATGATGACCGCAGTCTTTATGTGTCAACCTCTGGGTCAATTGGCCGCAACTTTAGTGTCTTTGATTGCAGCGGCCAGTCAGAGAAATGGAATCCCAGCAGATGCTACGCCGGAGAATTGTACTGGCGAATGTCTCAAAACCATGGATTCTATATGGCGATGGATCATCGGTGTGGGAGTGATTCCAGCAGTCATTGCTCTTTGGTTCCGGCTTACAATTATAGAATCACCAAGATATACAGCTGATGTGGGTAGAGATAGTAAAAAGGCAGCATCAGAGCTAAGCAGATATCTTCCATCGGAGATCGAATCAGCAGTTGCCTCTACTACTTCCATCGAAATACCGCCTCAAATTCGGTTCCGTAGATCAACCATCAACGGTAATGGGCGACCAAGCTCATCTGAATCGCGCGGAAATAACGAAGAAATACTAGACGAGATTCATTTGGAGCATCAGATATTGGCAACTGCTAACGACAACAAACCTCCCCCGGTGCCTTCATGGGAAGACTTCAAAGATTACTTTTGGTACAAAGGGAACTTGAGGACTCTCCTTGCTACCTCTATGTGTTGGTTTTGTGTAGATTTGCCTTTTTAGTAAGTCTTATTGCTGGAAAAACTTTCCGGTCCTTATACTCCTGACAAGACCGCGGTCATTGTAACTAGATAAAATTATTTTGGTATATCTCTAACTGATTAATTTGCAGCGGACTTGGAATGAACAGTCCCCATATAATCTCCACCATCTGGCACGGTATAGGAACTCCACCACAATACATTTACCCTATCCTCATCGACGATGTGTGGCAAAGTCTTGTGGTTGTTTCTATCGGTGCGATAGCGGGTTGTGCTATTACCTTTGTGGCCATCGACAAGATTGGCCGACGAAACATTCAGATGATCGGTTTCTTCTTTCTATTTATTCTATTTGTCATAATTGGGGGATCATTTAACCATTTATATAATATTGGTGGCTCGGCTGCTACCATCGTTTTGTATATCCTGTGTCAAATATTCTTTAACTTCGGTAAGTTACACCCACCCAACTCAGTTATGACGAAGTATGCACTAACTAGAATATAGGTCCAAATACCACCACTTATATAGTTAGTGTGACTTCAAATCCATTGATTTATGCTTCTCTAAATGCAACCAATTCTCTAATAACTAGTACAGATTGCAGCAGAACTATTCCCCACTCGATATCGTGCACTATCCCATGGCATATCCGCAGCTTTCGGAAAATTAGGATCTGTCATTGCGCAATTATTTCTTGCCTACGTAAACTATGGTCACAATATCGACTACAATCGTATCCAACTTTGGCTTCCATATTCCCTTTTGATGTGCGTTTCATCCTGGTTTTCCATCTACCCGTCCCACAAGGTCATCAGCTGATAATTCCCTACAGCTTCTCAATATTCATGCTCCTAGGTCTCTTGATAACGATCTTCTATATCCCCACACCCGAGATCGGCTCAGATGGTGTAAAAACACTTGAAGAATGGGAAGTTGGTAGACCGGCTAATGGATTTTCCAAAACGTGGGTAGCTAGAACCATTGCGGAGATCTGGAGATGGAGTTCAAGAAGCTGGGACGGAATAGTAGGGCTGATCGATAGAGATGAGGGAGAGAGAAGGAGGGAAATGAGGTTGCTAAAGGATGTGAAAAGAATGATGTTGAATGATGATACCAATGCAGGAACGGAAGGAGATGTCGATAGAGATTGGGTTGGATTGAATTGTCAGAGAGAGTAGAGAGTTCTGAGACGAAAAACTTTCGTTGTAATATTGATTTTGCGGGATATTGCGTAAAATAAGAGGCCGTAATAGATAGCATGATGAGAAGATATGCGCAACACGGGAAGCTTATGCACAATAGTTTTCGAGCCTGATTCAATTTTCATTAATACTCTGTTCTTGACTAATCCAACTTTCAAATTAGCTATGGTAGTTATCATAGGAGAAGATAGAAATAGAACAGCTGTTTTGAGATATATGCGTTGAATTTGAATGCGAAGAGAAGTGTTTGAGATGAAGAAGGACATCTAGGAATGAAACCTAGAAGCTATGGGCTGTATGGCGAGAGATGTAACTCCGTTTTCAGGGGTGACTGATTGTTTCATGATGGTAGGTATTTTCATTGGTGACCAGGTCGGCGAGTTTGAATTGACATCATACAATTGAACCAGAAGCGCTATGTTCGTCATCTCAATTACAGTGCTGGGATTCTATCTGTGTGGGCGACTTATCAAATGATTTTTGGCGGGGAATACAACTATAAAATTATGAGTCATATAAAATTTAAGGCTCTTTGATACTAGTGGAGGGGGTGCGGGGTTAGGGTTCACGAAAAGTTTTTCCTTGACACCTACTGTTCGACGCATGAGAGCTCTAAAACAACATGTGCAATGTATATCAGAGTACTGTGGAAATGTGGAAAGGCATATTAATGTCGCACGAGCCTCTGGTATAATTAGATAAAGACTGCTTTTCTACATATTAATATCGGAGAGCTGCGTAGAGATCAGCCAGAACATCATGTACTTAAGTGTGAATTAGCAAAGCTGTAAGATCAAAAGTATGATGAAATGATCTAAATCTTTATGTCCGTTCGGCTGTACTGGAATTTTGTGTATGCTCAAGCTAAATCTCTCAATCTGATAAGTGAGTATGGCAGCAACCTGACCAAGTGACATTCTCTCGCTTTCATCTCAATACTATCCGCATTATCTCAGATTGTCTCTCTCCCATAACGTGAATACATATTTCCAAGCATAGTGATCATGATGAATCCCCAAATATCTGGTTTTTCTGAAGAATGTTTCTGACCTCTTCCTAAACTACCCTTCGAAGACACCACTGGCATCTCAACTAGTGCAAACCATTATTCCTAGATTCAGTAAGACGAGGACGACGTGAAGAATATGTCAATGAATCTGGGAACCTCCATCCAAATCGGAACAGAAACTCGAAATTTGTATCATCAAATTCTGTTTCAAGATCGTCATGGAGATTGTAAATTGGCATATCGTCATACCAAAACTCAATAGAATCGCGATAATCGAAGTCTATCATTTCTTCTGGTTCTGGGAATAGATCGTAGACCTCTTCAGGCTGAAAAAGTGTCAAGCCAGCAAGCTCATCTCGCTGGGGAAACATCTCAACTTCTTTCAACGACTCTGCATCCAAGATGATATTGTCATACACAAATATAAGCTCCCTCAAATTTCTCAGAAGTCGCACTACGGAGCAAAGCCGTTCCAGATCTTCTGAGTCAATTCTGCAAAAATCGGAGTTCACGACAACGTGACCAGACCGTCTATTAAATTCGGTTCGAAGGTTGAAGATCGTCAGTGAATTAGAGAATATGGGAGGTTCGGACCAAGAATACTCCCAGTCAATGCGGTGCCGTGGAAACCGAATGTGTTGATCTATAGCCAAGTATTGGATCTTTTCAGCCTCCTGCACACTAATCGATAGCAGGAAGGTCATCAAGTGATCTTGAAGTTTCCAATCCAGATATAGGGTGTCAATCTTGGCGTTGAATCGGATTCGTGCAGCAATGAGCACTCCACCAAAGCATTTAGGATACAAAGGTAGGACAGCTCTCTTCGAGTCTTTACAGACTGTCATCGCAACGGGTAGCGGAGCAGCAGAATAAAATCCATCGTACTTGTCTTTCTTGGGTCTAACTTCGACAATACGCGGCTCGAGAGTCAGCCTCCAGATTTCGTCTCTAATCTCAATTGGTAGGTCTGGAAACAATGTGAAACGACGTCTCGCCATGATGTATTCCCATGGTGTAAGGTTCCTCATGTTGTAGATTGTTGAAGGGAAGAAGAGAAACTTGCGGAAGCGCTTATGGGAGAAATTTAATGGGGTACCGATCTGTCAGAAGGTCAGTTATTTACTATCAATAGCTTGAGCTGGCGTATAACATTACTTGTAAACTCGTAAGGCTCAAGAGAAACGCTGTTTGCGGTGATTTAGAGTCGAAGCATCACAATCGCGGATGATGATTGTAAGTAAATCGAAAAGTTGAGCGTGGGATTGAAATGAGATTTCTCCTCATTTTCCTAACAGGTGTGTTTGCGAGAGATTATTTCCAATATCGAAGGGAAGAGCGAGATATGAAGACATAAAAAGCATGACTATATGATTGGTGGAAGACATATCTTAGTCATACAAGTGACAATTCTGCCGAAGACGGTGTGACGGCAACCTTGCACAACACAACATCATCTCATCCAATTGATCGAGCATCACTCCGAGATTTTGAACAGCGCAACACTACAACATCTCTATGGCACCATGCGATATAATCTCAATCAGTCCCTGTACTCCTTAACCTCAACTCTTTTCAATTTGAACAACAAAACACGTCCTCGCTAGGAATTGCAGTATGATGGATTGCAACTTGTCCAACATCCTGACTCTATTCACTGTTCTAGAGCTCGATGTCCAACTCCGTTGGGGGATTAATGAAACGTATAGAAAGCTCTTAGTTGAACGGTAGCTAGGAGTGTTCATGATCCCAAGTCTGATGCCGCTTGGCTCAGGATCAGATTCCATATTTTGATACGCAAATAGTTGTGAGCATTCACAAAGATATTGTTGCAGACCAAGATACCTGTGAGCTAGTAATGAGTGGGAGGACGTCGAAAGAGATTTACAAAACTATGAAGCTTTTTCCAAAATCATGACATGGAAATGAGAGGCTGCCCTAGTCCCCCGCCGTGGAACGGGGCAGATGATAGCTGCTAAACACCTTGTTTTCGAAGACTTCCTCAGTTTATCTCTGTTTCGTGGTTCTTTGACTAGTTCAATTACTCCTTGTTATTTGGCATACTGACCAATCGGTCATTGTGCTTTTTCAAAGTCTCCGAAATCTGGACTGCCCTAGTCGAAGCTGACCGAAGGGAAAATTGCATGCGCTGCAAGTAGTTGCGTGTTTTATGACTCAAAATTCTGTCCTGATTATCTCTTCCAGTATTTTCCTTGTAAGTTCTTGCTGTGAAATATGCTGATCATTTTGATACCGCGATTCCGCACTTGTTTTGTGTTGGTGTGGTACTTTCTCGCTGAATCCTCTTTTGAAAAACAAGCGGCAGAAGGTCCCAAAACAGGAGGAAACCTTTGTGTCTAAAGCTTGTCGATGAATATAATTCTTAGTGGAGAGGATCAATCCATACAATTGTGGGCTGACTGTGGTATGTCAATGAGCAAGAGCCCTGCGCCGCAGTTCTCTTGTCGGAAGCTCGCCAGATTTAGTTGCTGTTGCTGTTCAACCTTTACGCAAATTGCTACAAATTGTATCTTAGCATCCCAATTCTCTTGAATGCCATTGTTCCAGAGTTCCAACCAGTACCTGTTCAAAATATGTGCAACAGTGGAACTAGTCGTGGAAGTAGGCAAAACTCAGCGATCAGAGGCCAGGAGCTGATACTCGTCAATCTTCAGCCATATAATAAACTATAAAGTGATCAGCAAGGCCTTTGTTATCATCAAAATCTATCATAATGACATCTTGTCACTGTATTTTATGTAGATAAAGATATCTTTAGATACGTACCTTTAGATTGATTTAGCTTGTATTTTTGATTGAAAAAGAAACTGAATACCAGATCCTAGCAATAAACAAAAGGAATGCTTCTTTGACAATCGTTCACCTCGATATGTCTGTGGCTGCAACACAAGAAGGAATCTTTGATTGGCTCGGGTAGTGGAGGTTATAAGTTGATGTGTCCGTGCAATGTCAGTAATACACTCTGATTGCTTTTTATTATATTACTTCGAAAAGCTCTTGGAACATCAATACTTCGACTTTTTCCTCCCACAAAGTTCTGTCAGCGACAACCAAAAATTCCTTAAAATACAAGTTCAGGGAGAAGATCAGACTACCTGTATTGTATCAAATCTGGCGAGACAATGGATCTATTTGTTTATGATCCAGATGTAAGGAATCCTCCATGATTTCTATCAAGACATTCTTACTGATTACTTTCTAAAGGTCCATATGGGACGGACCTTCAGATGATTCTACATCTGTTGTCAGCAATCATCGACCATTAGATGCCGCAATTGACCAACTTTGCCGAACGAACAAGACACTTGAAGAATACAATACTGCACTTGCGAGAGAAAACGCCAGTCTTAAAAACCTTCTCGCTACCCACAACACTGCCTGGCCCGCCAACAAAAATTTGAGCACGATCGCTGCATCAGACTCTTCAACTACAAGGTCGAATCCCGAGCTACCACTCGAAGTGAAGCTTCGCATTATACGCTTTGCTTTGCAGCTAGCACATCAGATAATTGATCCTGGTGTCAAAATATTGAAGTCCAATGTCACTGATATGGAGCATGCTGAGCAAAAAAAGCTTCCTGTTCAATTGTTGCGACTATCTAAATTCTTTTACAAGGAGGGACAGAGATCCTTGTTTGCGGACAACAGATTCATCTTCACTCAAGTCTCATCTTTGAAGTGGTTCGTCAGCACACACCCCAGATCCTGTGCCCAGTTGGGACATTTAGAGTTACGGATTGTTGGCAATACTACGACGACCAAGGTTCTAGCAAAATTGTCACACTGGGCTTTGACCAGCGAATTGAACGTTGGTACGCGGTGAAACCTATATAGCGAATTCAAAACATCAAGCTTAATTGGACAGGTCTACAAAGCTATTGCTGGAAACAAATACTTGATTTCCTTGAAGCGCTCCAGCTTCCCTGGTACGGCAGGCAACAAACTAGGTCAAGGGAGCATACAATAGCCTTCAAGAATTTAAGTTCTATGATGATTGACCTTGTGAACTTCACAGACAATCTTCCTGGCCTGGGAATTGACCTGAGGAAGATGACGAGACATTAGGTCCGATCCTTGATAATTTGTATATTAGGGGTCAGCCCTTGGAGCAAAATGGGTCATTGGCCTATGAATTCTTGGGTTATCTTATGAGAAATGGTGGAATAAGGGGTTGCAGCATCTTACCTCACTTCATAAGCACCCTTTCAAGTGAATACTTGAAAATATTTATACGTGATGAGTCCTTCTTACCACAACTCAAGTATTACGCCAAAAAATTACTAGAATCTAGAGAAGAAGGCGCCATGGAGAAATATGTCTAGAAGAAACTCCCCGCTACATTCGGCGAATCAGAAGGATCGGAAGTACGATTCCATATTGCTAGTGGACTACCTGTTGAGAATGTTGAAGGAGACTACAGAATCTTGCTTTCCCGTCGAACTGAGGAGAATCTTGATGAATACGAGGGTATCATTGGACATCATGATATTGACCTCGACGAAGATGAGCTAACGGATATCTATGGACCGATTCGAGACGGTTGGGGACCTGACATCTTAACAGCCTGGGATGCTGATGAATATGGTGGTCCGGATGCCCGGATATGTTCCAACTGTAGCGGTATGTATGGCGATTGTAAGACAGAACCGGAAACGCGTATCTCGCTGGAGCGAGATGGACAGCTTGGAGCTGAAAATGAAATTTGCCAGGGAGATAGACGGCGGTGAATGAGTGGATTTGAGAGTATAATGGTTCTCACGATTAAAAGAATGGCGCTATGAGGGATGGGCTGCAAGTGGCATGTAAATAAGCGTATGACCTTCTGTACATTCGGTGTTTGAGGGGTTATATTAAGATAGCTGGTGTTTTGGTGATGATTCTTCATGATGGCTATAGGAATCACGATACAAAAGCGAGTCACTAGCTCTTCTTTGAATGGGATTGAGTCTGCAAAACTCGGCATTACTTTTAGATTAATCATAACACATATTTCGAATGATTTTGGATCGCTAGAAGTGACTGTGGCTACTACTACAATTGTAGCGCGTTGCATGTTTCGATACTTCGAAAAGTACCCTTAGCATATCTGATTCCGGTAGTGACTCTGCACTGTGAACTACTACCACTCCTCTTCACGACCCTTCCTTTATGTTGTCCTGTTTTTACTTCCAGCTAAACTAACCAGAAGCATTTGTTGGATCGATATCCTGTTTTTCACGAAACTTTGAGTGTCAAATAGAAATCGCCAGCAGCATACTATCCCACTCAATAAGAAACATCCCTTCATCAAAAAAGCGTGTCTTCTTGATCCAAATGTAAACTGCATTGCAGGTTTAGAAATTTCCGGGGAAGAGTCAAAGAGCCCTAACGTTTCCGTGATCAGCATATTGGCGAGCTGGCGATGGACTATTCTTACTCGAGTCAAGGTTCATTAGTAGTTTGCAGGATTGTGACGTTGTCATGTTTTGTTGTCACTTCAACCCTGCCGTCACGAAAAAGAGTTTGGAAAAAAACTTCTTCATAACGAATGAGAATATAGTAACGGTACAAGAGATACTTGATTCAACACCACCCGCATTCAATTAAGATCCACAATGCCAACATTATCATAATTATTAATGTCCGCGGTATTCGCGACAATACGTTCAATTCAAATATGGTAACGGTATAATTGATTGCATAGTGACGCGCTTAATTGGTTGGAACGCGATGATAAGGTTAAAGCTCCTGCGCATAATCCACTATTTTTTCTCGAGTAACCTTACGGTTGCGGCCGCACTAAACTAGTCACTCACTCACTGTGACCAAAATTATTTTAACATCATCCACAATTTCTTCGTTCATTCTTTCTCTCTTTTCCATTTTACTCATTGCAGCACAACATATAATATCATACCAGTTACTCGATAAAAATGTCTGCAAGAGTCTGGAAATTCCTATCGAATACAATTGGAAAATTACAAAGTCCTAGACCTGCTCAACAAAATGATAATTTGAACAATTCGCCATCCCTGCGCCAGATCGAATCGAATCCCGACACACCGACTCGTCACGGCAATAGCAATAATGTAGGAGAAGAATCTGCAAACGGGCGACTGTCAATAGAGCAGGATGAGTCGGTGCTCGATACGCCACTGAATAAGAAGATCAGTAATATTAAAGAGAAGCTTGAGGGGGCGGTCAAACCAATTACGAAAAATGAAGTTCAAGATGAAGCTCAGGAGGATGTCACGGCAGAGAATACAGACAACATTGAGGCGGACGAAGCACCAAAACCAACCAAAAGATCAGTAAATGGTAAACCAATCGCAGTTCCACCTCCGAGACATGGTCGTAATACGAGGGGAGGATCTGCGGAGAAGGTAGAGACATTGGCGCATACTGAGATCCCGGTCGAAAATACTCGCAAGGCAAGGGGAAGAGGTAGACCTGCGAAGAACACAAAGACAGTGGTTCAAGATGAAGCTATTGTTTCTACTAAACAAGTAGAAGATAACAACATGGAAGAAGAGGAAGCCGCAGCAGTCGCAGAGCCATTAGTAAAGAATGAACCTTCAGTCGACAACTCTACGACTCGTAAACCAAGAGGAAGAGGTAGACCTTCAAAGCCGAAAGCATACGAAGAAAGTCACCAATTGGAAGCTGAGATCATGGCAGATGAGGTCGAGGCATCGAATAGCAACAACAACCCAATTGAAAACCCCAAGACCAATCGCAGCAATATGAAGAGGCCATTACTTCCAAAAGTTGCAGACCAAGTACATGTACCCGAACCCTCTATTGATACACCTCCACTCGTCAACAATAAAAGAAGAAGAGATGTTTTGGAATCATCTGCTGGAAGTCAAGAGCCTGAAATGAGTTCTTCTGCTAATGTTTCTAATAAACGAAGAAAGACTTCCGCAAAGCCCGTAAGTTGCCTGCGCATATCCATCCTCCCATTGATCTAGAATCAAGTGCATATACTAATACAACACAGGAAGGACCCGGCATCCCACCTATAGGAACCACTCAAGAAGCCAAAGACGAGCGCAGAAAATATATGGACAGAGAAAGACAACGCAGATGTCGACAACGTAAGAAGGACAGACAACAAGGATTACAAGCAGCCGAAAGAGAAGTTTTAGCACAGGCCAAAGATGAGAGAAAGAAAGCTATGGCTCGAGAACGTGTTCGAAGACATAGAGATAATCAAAGACAGAAACAAGGTGTGGATGTTGAAACGAAGGCATCGGGTAGACAAAGAACTAGGGAAGAGGCCAGACAGAGGGATAGGGAATTGATTGCTGCTGGTGGAGGAAATGGTGCGAGGAATTCCACGGAGAATGAATCGTTTAGCGAATAAAGGATTTGAGAAAGGGGTATTGAGTACTTGTTCTTAGGGTTATCCTTTGCTCTGTTATATAATACTTTCGAGGGCCCATCACTCATGATACATATAACTTACAGCAAGGACCTACAGCATTGCACCAGTCAAACACCTCGAAATTTCAAAACTTTCTAGTGCTTAACCAAGACTTTTTAATGATTCTGAGATGCATTTGTTGATGCATTTGTTGATATTGTGATTGTGACTACCCTGCTTGAAACCATCCACCATTACTTAGTATCGATCAACATTACAATAACACAATAAGATTCACGTTGAGGGAAATTCACACAAATTAAATTATATAAAACTAGCTACCACCTACCTCTCCCTTCCCCATTCCCACCCCATCTCAGGCATCAAAACAATAATAGTATATCTGTCACATTACATTATATTATATTTTATTACATAAATTTGAATTTCTTTTGATTACAGCTAAGATATAAAGTGATCCAAAATATTCAAATTAGGGAAAAGGGAAGGGAAATGGATGCGTTTCGGTATCGGGGTTAGAGTTAAAGTCACCAGGTACTAGGTACTAGGTAGTTGTTAGGTTGGGTTTAAGCGATGTGATGGGATGGGATGTGATAGATGGAATGGGATGTGAGGATCGAAGCGAGGGTTTTGAGTGTGGAATATTGGTGGGGGTTGCGGGAAAAGGGGATTATGGGGGGTGAGGGCAAAGGATTGGGGGTTGGGGATTAAGGTGATCAAGTGAGGGTTAGATTAAGGTGAGATTATTAGATCTGGGGATAAAATGAGGAAATGGGGGAGTGAGGGAAAAAGGGAGTGAGGGGATGATACAATTGTTTTTTCTGATGAATGGATGAGTGGCTAGATGGATGCATTCAGGGCTTGGTGAATGAATTAATAGATTGTGATATGTGAGATTTATAGATTCGTAGAATGTGTGAGACCTATGAAGTTGGTATAAGATTTCTGAGGATCGTGATGGGATGGTAGTAATGGTATAGTACGATTTTTTTATGTGGAGGGTTTAGCTGATGGAAGGATGGATGTATGAACAATTGAACGGATGAAGATTGGAGGGGTAGAGGGAGAGGGAGACGTACAAGGAGAAGGAAAGATAAACACTAGGTATCTACATAGTTATTCTCAGATCTCTAGATTGATTGATGCATCACTCTTCTCTTGGCAGATACTAAAATATTTTTGTGAAAAATAAGGTAGTGCAGTTTTTGCATTATATTTGAGAGTTTATAACTACGGTGGTATAATCTCTAGAAAGATGCGTGATGTGAAACTCATTGATTGGGTGCTTATTAGAGATGCGGAAGAAGTGAACGTTGAATAATTGGTGGACTTGGGAAACTAGAAGGGCAGTTGGAAATTGTATAGAAAAGGGGTACATGTACTAGTTCAAAGCTAGATTTATAATGTTATCACGGTCACATATGAAGGAGATTGTTTCACTGCCTGGGTAAGGGTATGTAGAATATTTTTGTTGGTTTGTTCATCCGCTTAGACAGAATGAGATGGATATGCTAATTTGGGGAGATCCAGGTTGATATCGGAGTAATATTTCTTCCCATTGCGGTTTTTCGCTCAAGTCTTGCGATCATCTCCTCCCTTGATCACTTCTGCGCGAATTCGGATCGAGATCAGGCTAAAAAATTATCTATCGCTGATGATTTCTCTAGAAGAAGAAGAAGAAGAAGCAATCACGATCAGTTCATCTCGCGTCGTCTCAACAATAGCATAAGATTGTTGTTCATCAACTTTCTTCTAGCTTCTTCGGAGATAGCCAAGCTAACTTTGCCCTCTTCAATCAAGAATTCCGAGTCATCGGGAATTTCATCAAGAGCAAGTTCGATTGCATTCCTCGCCAAATCCAGATGACCCGACAATCGATATGCAATCGATTCCCCATAACGCATCTTCCCAATTTTGTCTGTGTCGTATGTATAAGTCACCTCTGCTCCATAATCCCTTAGCCAGCTACCATAACTTTCTCCTGCCGTGGCCATCGATGTCGCCTCCATGACTATCTTCTCGTGGTTTCCTTTCCACTTTGTTTGCATTAGGTAAGATGTGGTTTCCGCGCGCATACAGGCAAGATGGAAAAGCATATATGCGAGGGAATCCAGATATTCCACTCTCAAACCTTTGAGTAAGCGTTCCCCTCGCTTGCCTGAGCATTGATTGAATATTAATCTTTGACATATCTTTCTTCTTCGAAGAATACTTGTCCCTGTATCATCATGTCTTCAACATTGTCCCTGAACATTTGTATCTGATCTTGGCTGTACACCTCTGGCATAAAAGTGATTTCCGATGTCGCGATTGTTTGTAAATTTTTAGGTATTACACCATTAAATTTCAAGTTAGGGAATGCTTTCAGATGGGCGCGGTATAGAGCTATGAGTTCTTCTTGTTGCTTTCGAGACAAGAAAGATTCGATTTCTCTCCGTGGGAAAAATAATGCAGACACTGACCCGAACAAGGCAGAGAGTCCAGAGATCTGTTTCGCATAGGGATCGGTGAGAGTCACAATATGTTTGACATTCTCGTCATGTAGGTTGATTCTCGATCTTATAGTAGATAGTGCTCGACACAGATCGGGAATATGACGAGCTAATAGGATGAAGCTCGCATTTGGTTGAGGGCGTGATTTAGAGTTCCGATAACAAATCTTGAGTCCCTTGAAGTGGATGGGTCAGGTACGAGAAAAGGAACTTCGATCTCTAGAAGTGCAAGGGTAATATTGTATGGTGAGACTTCACATTCAAACCTGATGAATAGGTTTTTCTTTCGCATCAGATATGTGCCCTCCTGGTATATTTGCCGGCATGTTCTCAAGATTTGAGGATGAATATAGTGTCTGGCGATAGCCACCCAATAAGGTGACGGTAAATCAGGAAATTGGCATGGAACCAACACTTCTTCGAAGTCACAAAGTTGAAGCTCGTAAATTTTATTGCGAATTTCACCCGAGAGATCTTGAAATGCCAAAAGCTTCTTGAAGTTCTTAACTGCTGGCAAAGAGGTGGATATCTCCATATCAAATGACATGATGAAACTTTGAAACTGGATCGTCATTGCTGATGAAAAGGATATAAAGATTGGGTAATTCTTTTTGCTATGGCAGAAAGACTAGGAAATTTGATCGCGAAGTTTCCCGTGATTATCAAAATGAGTCTGCGATTCAGATATGAAGATAGTATGATAAAATCAAATGTAAAAATAAGATGGATTTCTGTGAAGAAGAGTTCCTTGTATAGAGGTCGGCAAAGATACTACGGGATCATCTGCAGATTAAAGCTGCCGTACAAATAAGCTTTGCATCTTTTAATTACTCTATTAGCATCATAACAAACGGGTATATAATCAATGGACTAATCAAGAAGGGTGAGTTACCATATCAAGCATTGCCGGTAAATAGAAATCGTCTGTTTCTTTCACAAGAACTTTGCTACCACACTCATGGCACCACTGGGACTAACATGCCGAAATTGCAACTCAACGATTTCCTGTTCTATAGAGTTGGTCACGGGCACATTCTTGGCAGCCCACAGTATCCTAAAAGCTAAACCCCTCTAATCCTCTTCTGCTCCTCCAAGAACTCAGGATAATTAGGCATGGCTTTCAGAGCTTCCTCAATTGCGTCGTGTGCACGTGATACTCCCGCCAATCGGCAACCGATGGCTTCTCGATATCTAAACTCTGCGAACTTATGCTGAATTGGTGCCCAATCCTTTAGATTGCAATGAGTGTTCATATTGAAGGGGTCGTCAACTGTACGCGATAGAACACGGAACAGAGCCTTTCGTTGTTGTATTCCGGCCATCTGCATTGCGTGGATGATGTATTGAAGACGATCCGATGAAAGATCAAGATATATGTTCATGAGTTGATATATAAACTCCGGCTCATATGGTCCATGCAAAGTTTCTCTTTTACTCATTGTCAAGATTCGTCGAATCGTCATTAAAGCTTGACACCAGATTTGGTTTGCACTTCCAACATCTTCTAGAGCGAAAATACCATTTCCTCTTACTTCCATATTCTGTAAGTCATGAATAGTCCCTTCGGGATTGAGTTGCGGGGCTCGAGTAATCTCTGACAGAACAGCGTCCTTCAACTCATCTGATATGTTTCCTTCCAATTGGAAGCCCGTGAAACCTTCGAATTCAGAACGATAAGGTGCAATGAGCTTCTCTCGTCGCTTCTCAGACAAGAATGACAATTTAGACGTGTCTTCGTCATAAGTTTCGAGAATAGTACCAATATGAGCTGCTGACATCTCATCACAATAGGGAAGTGTTCCTATTGCACTGACGACCAAAGCTGCACATAACAGTGGAAGATGACGATGAAGTAGCATAAATTTGTATGGCTTATCAGGTAAAACTCCTGAGGTTTTTGTTGATCCACAGATCTCATGAGTCATTACGCAAGCTTTCCGGAAGTCTTTTTCTTGCTGCTCTGTTTCTACTCTGACCATTGGAATGTATTTTGAGAAGAAGCAATTCCTTGGTTCGTCCAATCTTATAACACCAGTCAGCATAACGAAGAGATTTGTTTCTCTCATGATAACTGTAGCCTCATGATTGATCTTTCGATAAGTCCGAAGTATTTGAGGGTAAATATCATGCTGGAGCTTGGTGATTCGTATGGGGACAAGTGTATAGCCGTTGTCTTTCAAATTTTCAGGTGGATCTTTAAATGTACATAAAAGCATCTTGTAGATATGTTGACGAATATTGACCGGGAGATTGAGGAAAAGGAAAGGGGTTAAGCCTGGTGAAGGAGTAATTTGGTCTATGATGGTTACTCAAGACTTCACCTAAGAGGTAGAATGAATGTAGGAAGTAATTGGATGAAGGGAAAATGTAAAAAAATCCATGGTTGTGTTGGAGAGACTCTGAAGTACAATTTTGCATGGAATCTGATTTGAACCACGATTGCGTAAAGAAAGATGCGAGCTGGTGGAGTATGATAGTTCCAGGTCTATTACATAATCGTAATCTTTTCATATCCCCAATTTTTTGACAGCTCATCGAAGCTATCGTGAAGAATTGGATTGGAGCCGGTGAACTGTAATCAACCCATTGCTTCAAGACACCAACTTTGTCATAAAATGCAAAACTCCCATGATTACTTTGATGTAGTAATTCTTCGCCTGTACAAGACAGCATTGTAATTACTCTGTACCCTCTTCGCATCGAATTCTGTATCGTCTTGACACATCATAACGATGAGAGGCTTGGAAACACGACAGCAACAAAACAGGGAGGAATCAGTACGTACTCACCTACCCACCTGCCCACCTTTCCGATGAGTCTCAAGTTCTATAGGATTGTTAGAATTTGTCTCTTCCAAATCTCGTGACTATCATCTCCTTATATGACGTGGTGGATATGTCTCTCTTCCTAACTTCAATGCTTTTATCCATTCCGTTTGTCCCAATCCTTTTCATCATTCGACCTTGTTGCCCCGTCTCGACGTATCTCTGGAAGTACATCTCCGAAGGTGCAGGAATAAATCCAAAAGATTCACACCGACGCCATTCAATAATGGGAGTAGAGTGTATCTTATCCTCGAATTATAAGACATTCCTCAGTCGAAGTTTCAAAGAGGTGAAAAATAAGAGCTTTTTATGTTTTGAAAAGGTGTTTGTCTCAATCATCGCACTGACAATGAATGTTTGGACGTGAAGCCTCGGCAGATGCTTTATAAATAACCTCACACCGCAAGCTTCTTAAGCTTATTATATACTAATCGCCCTAAAAAAGCACGCGGTTGCCAAATACTAGTTTTTATTTGTGGATGAAAACCTTCAAGTCATACTCTAAATCATCAATTTTATCGTCAACATAGTCGTCGATGAACTTTCAAAATTTCAAAGCGGAAAAATTGAATGATATCTCAGATTTACATTTACAAAACATTTGTTACCTACCCATGCGTCGCATCGCTTATCGTCGCATGGGGCTTCCCTATATTCTCATCTTACCCCGCCAAATTGTCTTGAGTGATTTCATACCAAACTTTCAAACGTTGCATGTATCATGATAGTGACAGATTTTGATGTCACTTACAAAAGAAATCTGGTTTGGATCTTCCATTTAACTAATGCACATCACCGCTGTCATGAATTCTGACAGCTTCCGGCTTCCTTTTTCTTACTTATCATAATCGTTATTTCTTTGGGGTTCACGGTGATTGTGTGCAGGAAACTTTATTTTGACTTTCTAAGGTGCTGGAAACCATTGAAAGGTATAATTTGATTGACTTACAAACAGCTTGATGCTACAACGATTAATGAATAATGCGATACGATACTATATGGTATGATACGGTGCAATAATACAGTATAATACAATACTCTCACAACCAAAGTATACTAGCAAGTCCCTCAAATATCCGAAAGTCATGGGAGAGTGGCTAATAACCTAACCTTGAACAGAAGAACATTGATACAATAACAACACCAATAATATCATGGCAACCTGGGGAGCCTACTTTTCCTCCTATGTCAAGAAGAATCCTGGGGCAACGTCCGCAGACAAAGAGAATGAGCCAATAATCACACCCATCGTACCACTAAACACCAATACTGACGTGAAAACTATCGAGCCTTTACTCCTTGAGGAGGATGGTTCAGTACCAAACCCGAGCGGAGATGTGAAGAAACGTTTCGATGAAAAGTTGGGGAGTGTGGGGAATCTTGGGATGGGCACAGCTTCGATAACGAGAATGCCGACGTTAAAATCTAATAGTAGAGGTGCAAGGATGGCAAAGATGTTTGGTTACGGTACGCCGAAGGAAGAGAAGGTCGAAGAGAAAATCGTGGAGGATAAAGGGGAAGTGGATTCTCCCGTGGAAGAGGTGAAGGAGATAGAGATTCAAGCAGTGCCCGAAATGAGCAAGATCGAAAAGTTAATAGCGGAGAGAAAAGCTGCTGCAATCGGGTCGAGATCTGTTTCCCCAGAAAATGCTCAACCAGTCCAGTCGCCGCAACCTGTGCAGCCTATCAAACCTGATGAACCTTCTCAACCTACGAATGCTTTGAGATCTCTTCAGCTTAAGCAGCAATCGAAACCTATCATCTCAGTTCAAACACAGCAGCCGACAGAACCTGTTTCACCGACCAACTCAGATCCCTCCCGAAAATCGATGACCGAGACACCCAACTCCATCACTCCAAACACACCTATTTCAACACGGCCATCGTTCAAGGGGGCAAGGTCCTCGACAAAACGGGCTTCCACTCGCAGTAAGACTAAAGCTTCAATATCTGCATTGGATGATCTTTTGGCTGGTTTTGGTGAGGAATTTATGTCCAATCCATCTACTCCAAAACCCGTCGATAATGAGAAAGGAGTTGAAAAGCCAGCTCTGGGGAAGCCGAGGAATCAACGGAAACCGAAGGCATCAGTCTCAGCACTGGATGATATCATGGCCGGATTGAATTCAATGGAGCCTGCGACAGAAAGTCCAACTACACGAAAACCGACAGAAGTACGAAAAAGCGAGATTAGAAAATCTGGAATACCGACAACTGGTAAGGAGCCGGAATCCATTCCGGTAGTTATTCCTCCGGCTCCTGAAACTTCCAAAGCGGTATCCGAACTGCCAAAGACGACATCACAGAGTACCGGGCTATCAAAAAGGAAATCAAAAGCGGTGACAAGATTCCCAGTAGTAATATCCGAAGTCACCAAAACCATTCCAAATGTTCCAGCACCTATAATGACAACAAGACCAATTCCTTCTCTCCTGAAAGATCAACTTAGTCCTCTTCCCCCAAAGACCCAAACAGTTACCACAATTCCACGCTCACCCTTAATAAATGGTCAATTAAGTCCCATTCCACCTCAATTTCGTCTTCGTCCCAAACGTTCCTTTCAAGATATGGTAAAACTTGCTACCTCGCCTCGATTTGCACAAATTGCCGAACAGGCTATTGAAGCTGAAGCCGAAAGAAAATTACTTCAATATGAAAGACAAGCCGAACAAATATTACTTGAGAAAGAAGAAATGGAAGAGGAGAGAATGAGCATGGAAGAAAACTTGAGAAGAATGCAAGAAGAAGATGAGAGGATCGCTAAGGAGGCGAAAGAAATGCAGGCTTTCTATGAGGAACAGGAGAGAATACGAATTGAGACTGAAGCTGAAGAAGAGAGGTTAAGGAAGGAAAGGGAGGAAGTTGAGAGACAGGCGAGAATTAAGAGGGAGAAGAGAGAAGCGGAAGAGAGGGAAGCTCAAGAGGAGGCAGAGAGATTAACAGCACAGATTAGAGCTTTTGAGAGAGAACAAGAGAGGCTGGCTGAGGAGGCAGCTAGAAAAATGAAGGAAGAGGAACGACTAGCGGAAATTGCGAGGAAAGAGGCAGCTAAGAAGTTTGAAGAAGAAGAGAGACTTGCCGCGATTGAGAGACAGGCTCAAAGGGAGAGGTTAGAGGAGGAAGAAAGAATTGCAGCGATCAAGAGAAAGGCCGAGAGAGAGAGATTAGAAGAAGAAGAACGTTTAGCTGCCGAGGAAGCAGCAAGAAGATATGAGGAGGAAGAGAGACAAGCAGAAATTGAACGCCAGTTGGAAGAAGAGCGATTAGAAGAAGAAGAACGACTAGCTTATGAAGAACAACTACGCGAAGAAGAATTTGAAGAGCGTCAACGAGAAGAAGAGGAAAGAATTTATGCCGAACAAGCTCGTCAACGCGATGAAAGAAGAGATCGAGAAGCAAGAGAGAGAAATGAAAGAATGGAGGCTCAAATGAGAGAGGAAGAACGGTTGAGGGCTGAAAGAGATGAACAAGAACGATTACAAATGGAAGAAGAGGAAGAGGAAAGAAGAGCTTACGAAGAACGAATGGATAGACAAAGACAAAGGGATGAAAGAGAAATGGAAATGATGAAGAGAAGAGAAGAACAGGAACGTGTTGCTGAACAGCAACGATATGATGCACAAATGGAAATGGAAAGAATGGATATGATCGAGCGGGAAGAAAGAGAGATGATGAGAATGCAACAGGAAAGACAAGAAGCGGAAATGGATATGGAAAGGGAAGAAGCAATTAGATTACAAAGACAACAACAAGCAGATGAATTCCTTGGAGAAGACGACGAGGAGGAGGAAGAGAGACCTTTAACGAGAGAAGAGGAGATGGCAAAGGCGGAAGAGAAAATCAGAATGGCGTTTGCAGGGATGGCGGCAGAGAGATCTGGGATGCCGATGCCGATGCCGGTGGTGAGGAAGGAGGAGGAATCACGGTTCATGCAGCCACCAAGACAATTGTCACAGAGACCTTCGATTAAGGGGGGTTTGCCGGGAGGACCAAGAGGTATGGGATTACCTGGGGGTCCTAGGACGGGAATGGGATTACCTAGTGGACCGAGAGGTGGTGTGGGATTGCCTTCTGGACCTAGAATGAAGAGGGTATGAGAGATTTGAATGCGTTGGATGGATGAATGGGTGGATGGAAATGGGTTTTTGGGAGAGGGAGAGAAGGTGTTAAAGTTTTTAGTTTTATCTACTTGCGTATACCACTCCTGCTTATGATGAATATATCTATTTTTACAAAAACAACTTCTATCATGCATAATTGAACTCGAAATTGATATCCCGCATATTCGCTTGGTCTCACGCAATTATAATCTATAAATCAGGATACTCTAGGTATCGACGTATATCCAGCAAGAGAACGCTGCATAACATTGTAATCGAAGCAAGGTCATTTATTAGACAGTTTGGTAGGTTTAGTAAAAAGTGTCAGGTGAATTGACAGATAGTAAGATCTTACAGGGTATGCAGGGAGGCAAGAATCGGACGAGGCTAAAGTGACGAAGATATATGGCTGTCTCGTCGAAGAAAAGGTCGAACTTATTTTCATGACTAGAATTCAGTGCTATTCTAAGGGGGGAGAGCTATGGAAAACTCGCAAAAGCAAGGTTGTCGAAATGATACTTCTTGACAATTATGCTGTAGGGAATTTATGTTAGACCAGGAGATAGGTATACATACCAATTGCTTCCTCATACTAGGTGGGCATGGCTGGGCTGTGATAATATTTAATCAGTTGTTGTTGGGCACTTGGCTTTTGTCCTACACAGAATCGTGGGTGTCTTTCGAACAGAATCATGAACTTGGTAAAGACAAACAATTATTCAAACTTTTAGTCTTAAATTGGAATTGTGATACTAACAGATAATAATATCATATTTCCCTTCACAACAGTCCGCCTTCAGCAATTAATATTTTTGAGATTTATATTCCGTGAAATCCACCCTCTTATCTTCAAACCATATCATCCAAATATATGATCATGTTCGTCCTCTTTCATGCTTGTGCTCATTTCAAAATACGCCATATATCCAATACCCTCTCCATTATCTCCGCAAGTTCCGAAAACTCCTTTACCCCTATTATGACATGAGAACTCTCGATATTAACATTCCTCGCATACGGCGATACATTCCTCCCCAACCCTTCTCCATTACACCTCCTCATGTTTCATCGGCACCTTTCCAATCTGCTCCGCAATCTTCTTAACCTCCGCTTCCTCCGTCTTATCAATAACCTTCTTAATATCAATCTCCTTACCCGTCCTCCCCTCCTTACTCTCCCCCTGCATCTGTTCACTCCTCCTCTGCCTTATCTTCTCCCTCTCAATCTTATCCTCCCACGGATTCTTCTCTCCAAAATCCTTCACATACGGATTCTGTCCACTATACCCCATCACAATCGCGCGCTTCACATCCGGCAGATTAAACAACGATTCCCACGCTTCCCGCACAAGTTTGTATTCGTGCAAATCGTAGTCTTTGATGCATTCTTTTCCTTCCGGCGTCCAGAATATAATACGCAAGGTTCCTGGGTTGTGGAACTTGCGCACTTCGCCGGTCCAGGAGGTCTTGAGGGTTTCTTTCAATGAGGTAAAACAGGATCCGATGTAGGTTTGTTGCATTTCGGGATTGGAATCGAAGAAGATTATTGGGCTTCCGAAATTGAGATTGGGGACTTTGGAGTTTGCCATTTTTTGTTTGTCTTTTTTATTTTCGTGGGGAGGTGGGAGTATATGGTATGGTTGATGTTGGGTGCAGGTATAAATGGTGAATGAGGGAGAAAGTTAATTATATATGAGGTTTTGCAGAAGGAAATGAGCGCATTAAAATGTGGCTATGTGGCTATGTATGTATGTAAGCCGAAGGCCCTTGTATGAATAAAGTGAGGCTAGAAAAAGATATGGTGGACTTTTGTAGTCTAGATATATCCGATATTTAGCCATGTAGAGTAACACAAGAGGGCATCTTTTAGATGTGCAACAAAAATTTTAATTGTTTGATGGTCACATGTTGTGGATATGATTGGTCAGGTCAGCACGGGGAAGAATTGCGATTATAAACTTGGGATGCGCATCCAACATTCCGAATTTTCCGGTTCTGGTAAATCCCAATTCATAATTCATGCATTCTCAAGCATGGATTTTTGGTGATGGGCTTTGGTTATGCAGTTGCGTAGTTAGCCACACTTCATGTGGTATGGTGATGCGCATATGACTGCCAGAGTTGCTATTTTCACTGCAGCAGTCTGACAGGAGAGTCGTATTTTGATAATTGTTCCATTACTTTAACGATTGGTCGATCTGTCGATTGGAGACAGGTGAAATGTAGTAGAGTGTTTTCTTTCCCTCACATTTTCTACATGAGCAGTAGAAGGCTTTCATCTGTCCGGTCATGAGGTGGGCTTTGATTGAAGCTTTTCCTCTTGATTGCATTGTTTAGTCACTTTGATAGAGCAGTTAAAGACTGGAATCATATCTTTAGCTCGGGAGTGAAGATAATTTTGTATTTTTCTCGTCATTTTCGACCAGAGAGAGATATCGCTACGTGAGGTTACACGTGTATGAGAAGTTTCATCGTATCAGCAAAGGATTTCTCTATTACATTGGCGAGATAAGATGAATATCCTCCGACTTGAAGGCGGTATCGCGACTTCTCAATACCTTTATCCTTCTACTGTCATCTACGTCTGATCATTTTGACTCACAACTCCCGTGATTGTTTTTTTTATTCGGGTATCTTGTTTTTAGAATGGGTCAGATTGAAGTTCAGGTGAAAGTTCAACTCGTCTCCTCGTTTAGACATCCATTTCGACTTCAAAAGAAAAGCATGATCTCTCGACTTTCCAGCTCTCCCATACCTAGCTTACCAATGCGCAGCTCTTCCTTACAATTTGTTCATAACGTGCCTCACGACTCATTGTCGGTCACATACCTCATATTCCATATCTGAAGCATACTTAGCAAGTATGTTCGATGGGTTTGAGTTCGCGCGCAGGACATCATATCCACATATTTGATCAAAATAAATGTGCAGGGCAATTTGATAGTAAAGATGTTGTCGCATATCGTTGAATCAATAGATACGGAAGTACGGGGAAACGTTGGTTGATGGTGTGAAGCCGGGTAACTGAATGCGATATTGGAGTATTCCGGCACGAGGAAGGATGATAATAGGAGCTCTGGCGAATATGGGAGGAAATTTATTGACCTACAGCATGTAGAATATATCAACGCGGCGGAATTTTATCGCTAGTCGACGCTGAGCAATACAACTTTCCATTGTCTCTTCGATATACAATTCTCCATGACATGTAAAAGACCCATCAGATTCTAGTCTCTCTATATAAGAACAGTTATCAATCGCAACTTAAATGAATGTCAAATAAACTTGGAAAAGTCGGGAGTATAGAAAATCTTTTGATCAAATAGAACGGAGGTGTATCGAAAGAAGAAATTCATAATCTTTAAACTCGTGGTTTCTGTTTCATGTATATTCAAATACTATTATGAAGGGAGAATCTTCGCGTACGAGGAATCAACCCTAATTTTCAGTTGTGATGTTAGATTACAAAAAGACCGCTTCTTGGATATATCCGAGAATGTCTAACCTCAGTATTAAACAACCCTGGAGCAACAATCACGATTGGTAAACCACAACAGCCAATAGCCCTTACCCTTATGCACAGTCAATCCTAAATCAAGAAATCAATGCATTCAACACTGCATCACGCAAGCATCCGTCCTCCAGACAAGCAACAAAGATCCGCATAGCCCGTTCCCATCAAATCATTGGTTGATCGGATGGCCAAATGGGTCATACGAATAGTCCCGCGAAGGGCATCATTTTTTGAGATGTGCAACAAATTGATCATTGGGATTGGTGTCACATGGCGATGAGGGTATTGGTTGAAGGGGATTTTGGCATAGGGGTATCTAGGTCGGGTGGAGGATGAGGGTTGGTTGGTTGGAAGATGTGTAGGACGAGAATGATGCTGTGGAACAATTATGTTGTGTGGGATATGCGGTTGTGTGAATAAAATATGAAATGTTACATGAAGTGGAAGTGATTGGTTCCTTTGGTGGTACGGAAAACTTCTGACTTCTGTGTCCAATTCAATACAAAGTCTAAAGGTTCCTTGTAGACTTGTCGGTAGTGTAACTTCGCAGCTACATGTTGATCTCATAAACAAGCGTACAAGATATGGTCGGTGTAACATGTGAAGGTAGTCAATGATTAGATGGCACAAACATCGGGAGTAAAGTTTACCGAACGATTTGAACTACGTAGTCTAGAGGGAATCAATACAATGTGATATGCTGCGACGTATATGCTGGCCGAATCCACTAGACGTGCAACAAATCCATCTCAATCACAGAAAAGAGCTGTCATTGGACCTAGTAGAAAGAAGTGTAGTAACCGTACAAAGGAATTCGCCGGCTATAATTCATAAACGTAGTCTACAGACTACAACAAAAACAATGTATATGTGCGGATTTTTAGACATGCAACAAATCTACCCGAATCTTATGGAGGAGTAATTACTGGATAGCGTAGTACTGCGAAACCTCTCTCCGTGGGTCTAGGGGTTAAAGTTAGTTATGCCGAATAGTCTGTATGTACTCTTCATCAACGGCTCTGCTCTACTTGCCCCGTCGTACTAGATGTGCAACGAATTTCTCTTCGTCGCATGGAGGGATGATGATTGGATATTGAGAGGATAAGGTACGCTTTTCTTAGTAGGTATGACAATAATGCGCCCTTTACGGCTTTTCCAATATAGGAGCACAGCATGGTAGAAATTTACTTTGTCGTACTAGATGTGCAACAAATCTCTCTTCGTCGCATGGAGTGGTGATGATTGGATATTGGGAGGACAGGGTGCACTCTGAGCATCACAAGAATGTGCCCGATTCAGCGCACAGCATGGTGGAAGTGTCCACCGGATTATCCGCATATGTAGCCTGCATCAGACGTGCAACAAATCTTCACTTCATCACATCCGGAAGCGACTATTGGTTTGGATGAGAGAAGTGATTGTGTGTGTAACCTTGCGGAGTGAAAATATGCATTAGACATGCACATATACACCTCATCTCGATATCCACGAACAGAAAACTACCGTATCCCAAAGGGGAAATACATTTCCCTCACTCCCCAATATCGCATCTGCATAACCACAAGAACGCCCCCTTTTCCAAACATACAACAATACAACACGTATCCTCCATTCCCAACCCCCCTTCCCCCAAAAAATCATACTCATCTCCCACTACCTAGAAAGAAATAACTTATAAATCACGCACACACAGATCCAGATCCAGATTCAGATCCGCACCCGTACGACTCTATTTCTGACACGCCACGCCGCAGACCTGCATTTTATGATATATTCATGCATGAAGATGTGCAACAAAGGGGTTTTGGATTTTGTGCACCAATTGTTAGTTTTTCTTCTTGGGGGCTGAGTTTGTGCGACGGGTTTGTGGGGGATTGGGTTGGGTGAGTTGATTTTTCTGGGAGGGGGGTACTTGGGATCGCGAGGTTGGATGGAGATAGATGGGCGGTAGATTTCTGGGGGATGTTTGGGTTGTGTATGAAAGAGTTAGAGAGGTCATACTAGCCCTAAAAATAGATAAACATCCATGAAAACGATATAGTGGGCAACTGTGTACTACAAAACAAGGTCGGTCAAGTATCCAGATATGCAACAGTTCCTCTCATATCAGTGTTACATTCACAGGGTTGGAAAAATGTAATGCAAGAAATATATACCTATGCACATTCGCTTCTATGATTAAGACTCACTGAGGGTGTCGATTTGTGAAAATTCGTGATTTTTGTCACGATATGATATTTAACTACCTCGAGTAGTACTGTGCGATCCGAATATAGCATACAGTATTCCCAAATTCTCAAAGTCATGATATTTTTAGATTTGCAATAGAGAAATAACACTCACTAAATACTCATATAGTATCTATACAAGCACATCACTGTACTACATGCGATCGACTAGTATACATACACCAAGATAATTTTTCAATTCTCGCTGTAGTTACACAAGTCCACGTGGAGAAATGATTTGAGGCTTGTTTGAAGAGATGTAATGAGAAGATACGATGTTGTATAGATACCTAGGTAGCTACGTACTTGATATACTCATGATTATCAAGAGATATTCTTACTCCTAGATACGTACCTAAATATTCAAGTCAACTCAACTCGACGATACGTGTATTTCCACTTCTGAACGATATCTAAATATATAATAGATCCAAAACTATCATTCCTCAACTACCTAGAATATAAACACTCATATTATATAAATAACCACATCAAACCAAACACAAACACAAAGCAAAACAAAAACAAAACCCTAAGAACTCAAAACACATTTTTTTTTAATAAAAAAAACACACAAATCCAAAAGCAAACGCATACCTACCTACCTACCTACTACCCAGTTAATCCAACATAACGTAACGTAACGTGACACAACCTCGGAAAATCCCAAATCCCAAGCCGCGATTTTTACCATGACCATTTGGGAGGGGTTTGAGGTATCCGAGGTACGGTAAGCCAAGCGAAGCGATAGATTATTTAGGTAGGTAGGTGTGGCTGGATTTTCAGCTTGGGAGTTGGATTTATGAAATCCCGTGTGGATGATGTATTGAAATTGTTTGTTTGTTTGTTTGTTTGCTGTGATGAGGGATATTAATTACCTAGTCACCAATGTGTAAATAAGTTACATAAGGGTAAATAAATCGAAGACTCGTAAAACAAAATAAAGTGTATTAAATAGGAAATCTATTTATATATACATGAATAAATAAAAAGTCAGAACACCTCGACATACATATACATACATGCACCTCACTCATCACATCATCATCATCATCCCCTTACCCATCCACCCCTCCCCCTCCCATCCTATCCACTCCTCCTCTCCGCAAACCCACAGACCCTCCCTTCCATCTCCAAATTTTGTTGCACATCTCAAATTCCTGAGGGTGTAGAGCAATTCCCACTCATGAAGCGGTGTGCAAGGTCTACACATAATCTGCACCCTCCCAACACCTATTACAAGTACCATTTGCATGTGTGATTTTTCAGCGTGGCTGTCGGGTTGTGTATACGTGGCAGTTTGTGTTGCTTTTTTTATTGCGGGATGTGTGCGTTGTTTTTATTGGGATGGATGGATGGATGGAAGGGTGTGTTGTAAGCGAATTTTTTGTGTGCTGGTGGGTGTGGGTGGTGGTGGTGGTCAGGCTTAGCTTACCTACCTAGGTACGGATAGATGTGTGAAGAGAATTTCCGCCCCCGCTGTGAGATATTCCGCTCCTGCGCCGAGGTATGATTATAATATTCATGTGACAATTATTTAAAGATTTTTATTGTTGTATCCAACTGTTACAATTGGTTTTGAGACTAATTATCCAAAATAATCACGTGGTGAAATGGAATATGTATTTTTGGAAAATTATGAAAGGGGAAGGTCTCTGGATTTAAATACTTTTCCTCAATCATCAGATGTGCAACAAAACAGTGATTTCCCAAACTAAATCACGAGGTATGATGTCGAAGGCTTAAATCAAAACCTGAATTAGATAATGTCACTAAACTTACCGAACAATACAGATCTCAGCCTATCTCTCCATCGGACAAAACGGGACGATGAATCCTTCCTTAGATTGAGAAGAAAATACTGAGACTTTGAGTGGTCCGGTTGTTTTAGCAGTACGCGATTTCTTGAGAAACTTCAAAGCGACTCAAGAATTTATAAATCCAAAGCCTTATTCATGGTCTAGAACCTTTTGAAAACTTCGATCGGTTTATATCCAATCCCGTGACATTTAGAGGCTCGGCGAAAAATACGATCTGCAACAAAAACAATAAAGTACGGAAGAATATCGGATGAGATGAAGCAAACATCATGGAGAGGAGTTTCAAAATAACTCTTTGATTGTTTCGAGTCGATTGTTTGCATTGAAATGAAGGGAAAGAAACATGAATAAAATGGCATGGTGGGAGAATTGAAGAGAGAATATCCATCTCCGTGAAAGATACTAGGTACTTGGTGGAATCAAAAAGGCTACTCCATCAATTGAGACCAACCAAAACTACTGAAACCATCAAGTATAGAGGCAAACTACCGATATCATTTTCCCGTGATCAACAACTTTAGAAGGATGATCAAAACACCAGATCGTCAAATTTATAATTCCAAATTCAGGATATTGTCAGATTAGATCAAGTTAATTCCATCATATAATCACGAATGGCCCGAGTCAAAACCACAAGCTAGGTGAGTAGCTGGGTTATGAACTTGGGTGTGATCTCCGGTAAGCTCTTTGTTATCATCATTCAATATCTTGATGGTGTTTAAGAAATGTATGGTTATGGTTGAGGTTGAGGTATCGTCGCTTGAAGATACAATAGTACATACCTAGGCACCGATGGATGAGTAAAAGGCGACGTGCTCAAAAGTTCTGACTCATTTTCGAGAACAAAAGCTTTGAAACAAAAGATGGCCTGATCCGATGTATTCTAGGCAGATAGTTTTGACAAGATTTGGTGGTTTCTCATAACGATGTTTGTTTCCACGGTATTGTTGAGTAAGCCACAGTTCTCGACGCGTTTTTCGTGTAAGCTTCGAGGTCTCGAGATTTGCCAAGATTTGAATGACTGTTGTGTAATCAAGGATGTTTTCTCCTGTTCTCGAATTATTCAAATTCGTAGAGTTCGTGAGAGAGAAAGATATCAATCACCTTTTGACTTGTTGTTCGAAATACATACCTATCTAGATGAATGTTTGTTGATACAAATTGAGCCGCGTTTTCCACATGATATTCTGACAAGAGGATGATTATGATTATGACATGATACTAATCCTATTCACAATTAGTCAAATTTCAAATCCTAGTCATTTTCAAATTGTGTACATAAATGACCAGTTCAACCCCGCTCAAAAAGCTTTTCATTTCCATGCACATCACATCGCATATCGCATATCGCATATCGCACATTGAAGAAACTTTACCTCGCTCGCTTCCATTGTTTAGGGAATTTTATGGAATTCTCGGAATAATCAACCAATAAAGTTTCGAAGAGATATATGAATTTGATCAGAGTTCGTTCATCTATTTGTCGTTATTATTATTATTATTATTATTATTATTATTATGATACATGATAACAATAAAGAAAGAATCTCAAGAGAAGATTGGCTGAAAGATATCTACGTCCTACCGTATGTACTCGTAACTCGAATTGAGTTCATTACACAACCGAGATATATTTCTTTCAGTACAATACAGTACAATACAGTACAGTACAGTACAGTACAGTACCGGTACATATACGGTGTACCTAGGTATATACGGTCCGGTCCGTACTAGATACCAATTTATAGTGGCAGAAAACAAGAGATCTTCATATCAACAATCCCTAAAGAGAAAGGAAATTCTCTTTAAGGAAGCAAGGCGAGAGGAAGACACCAAGATTTATTCTTTCCATTGATTTCAATCCATTTTTACAATTCGTCAAACGTCAAACGTCAAACGTCCAAAGTCTTTTTCCTGGTCACCACTTTCCACCGTGTTAGCCTTACATCAAATCGGATAATCTAACCTTCTTAACCTCTTATTCCAGTTTACCCTATACCGAAAATATATTAACGTCAAGAATTATTCCCTCCAAAAATTCATTAAAAGGAAAAGAAAAAGAGAGAAATTAAGAAAAGAATACCTACCTGGGTAAAAAATGGATTCAACTTATACACCTCAATCTCCCGATTTATCAGGTTTCTTACCACCTGATTCCAATAAACATCAACAATCCTTTCATCCATTAATCACTTCATCGGGAACATCATCATTATCATATGCACCTAGACCTAGATCACCGGGAATTCCTACTCCTACATCGACATCATCAACATCAACATCAACATCAAGACTTTCTCAACCTATACAGCATCTAAATTATCATCCAAGTCAATCAAATCAATCAAATCATCCAAGATTCACTGCCAATAATCCTGGAAATTTAATGAATGAATTTCCAGATTATAATACATTTAATACCACAAATCAATATATGCCACCAATTCCCGCATTGCCACCTACACATTCTTTCGGAAGTCAAGGAACAACTTTAACCACTACTGCGACAACTCCAACCACGGCTCCACAATTTTACTACCCCTCTCATTCTCATTCTCATTCTCATTCTCATTCTCACTCTCAGACCATCAAATCAGATTTTGTTAATAATAATAACAATTCACCTATCATTACATCTTCTTCTTCCGCTTCTTCTCATTCACAGCCACAACCACAACCACATCCACAATCACATTCACAACCACTTTCACAATATCTCGATCAATTTCAAAATACTGAAGCGACATTATCTTCTCAATCCCCTTACGATCATCGCATCCCTTCACCATTCAATCTGGGTAATGATCCAGTAGAGATATATCAATACAACAATAATCCTCACAATCCTCTCTATCACGAATCATATACAAATCAACTTGATACAACAACGCGACGACCTCGTCAATCACGCGTCAAATCTCAACCCATTAACACAGCTTCACTCAATCAATCTCACACTCCTCAATACCAACCCAATATGTCTTTCGCCTTAGCACCTCAACCCCCTGTGGCTCCTCCTTCGAATAAAAATCCAAATCCAGGTGGAATAGAAATCCGCACGAAATTTCCCGTCGCCCGCATAAAACGTATAATGCAAGCCGATGAAGAAGTAGGAAAAGTCGCGCAAGTTACACCGGTCGCAGTATCGAAAGCCTTAGAACTTTTCATGATATCATTAGTCCAAGGCGCGGCAAAAGTAGCAAGGGAGAAGGGAGGAAAAAGAGTTACGGCGGGTTGTTTGAAGAGAGTGGTGGAGGAGAATGATCAATTTGATTTTTTGAGTGAGATTGTAGGGAGGGTTCAAGAGGTTGTGCCGGCGGCGAAGGAGGAGAAAGATGGGGAGGGAAAAAAGAGGAAAGCGTCGGCGGCGAAAAAGGAAGAGGGAAGTGAGAGTGAAGTGGAACCGGAAGTGGACGCGGGTGAACCGAAGAAAAAAGGAAGAGGAAAGGGAAAGGGAGGTAGGAAGAAGAAGGTTGAGGTTGAATCTTAATTGAGAGGTTTCTACCGAGAAAAAGGAATACGATTACAATATAACCAGCGTGCGAAATCAATACTTAGGGTTGATGGAAGATCAGTTTGTTTTTAGCTGGATGGATGGATGGATGGACGGACGGGCAAATGGGCGTTGGATGGGTGTGGCATATACATATCATACAGTACATAAATAGATGATGGCGCTATGCGGTGGACTTTTCGATTTCGATTTCGAAAATTGAGGAGGATATACTTGTGCCTTGGGACGTGTGGTACTATGATCTTGGGGATCAGCATGCATGAAGGATTAGCTAGAGCTACCTAGGTTGGATTTATATATTATACAATTCTTCACTACTTTTATTTTTGGTTGGTTTGAAGTTCTTGAGTTTTGATGTTAGATTATCGTGTTTGTTCTCTTATTTCTTCGCTGTTATGTGTTTAGTGAGTATCTGCCTGGTATTCCACTCTTTCTCGTTGTATTTGGCTTGGGCTTGGGCTTTGGAACGAAGGAAAATTATGGCTCTTTACTGCTCATCTATATGTATGAATATCAAGCTTTGAAAAGGACTGGGGTTCGAGGCGAGGAAGAATATACACTCGGATGTACACGCGTGAGGATTAGTAGATAGGAGATGGTAGATGGTAGGTAAATGAAGGGAAGGGAAGGGAAGGGAAGGGAAGGGAAGGGAAGGGAAGGGAAGGGATAGGAAAGAGAGAAAAAGGTGCTATGTATCCTGGCTGGCGTGGAGGAAATGATGGATGGGGTGGTTAATTGGAATGATTTATGCGTTGGGTGGATGAGATTTAGAATCTTGGGGATTGGGATTGGGATCAGGACATAAGCGGGAATTGGAGATTGGAGATAGGTCGGGATTGGATTTGAATTGTTGGTTGATGCTGTGGGAATGTAGGTCTTATTGTGGGAGGGGAAGGTGAAGGTGGTGAGGAGGGAAGAAGGAAAGTGAAGAGAGAAGATATGGTATATTTGGTATGCTGTGGTATACAATATCAGTGATATATATCTTGCTTCTCGATACGTACTAGGTAGGCATTGTGTATCTTTTGACTTTTACTCATCCTCATATCCATCCTCACTCCCAGACCTCTACAACCGGTCATGTATAAATCACAATCAAACCCTCTTATCTCGCGAGTCGCCACTGCAGAAAAGATATGGATAATTAGTGATCAATAATTAACAATCAATATATTTCTTTTTCCTTGCGAGTTATTGTTACGCGCTTACTGTTCTTATTCTTGATGAGGATGAGGGTGATTGAAAGTTAGGATGGTGAGGAGAAAGGGGGGTTGGTTGCAGGGAGATTTTATGAGGGGAGGGCTGGAAAGGCATAGGGAAGACAGAGGCTTTGTGCTAGGGGATTGAGGCAGGAAAAGATGGGATCGGATTTGATTTGATTTATGAGGTTAGGATCTGGGGTACGGCTTTGAGATTGGGTTGGTAGGTTGGATGGGAATCGGAAAGGGAATGTGATCGAGGATTCGATAGTTTCGGAAATTAAGTTCTCGAGTGTAAAGGATGTAGAGTGGGTGTGTTTTCTGGTAGTGGGAAGTATATACCAAAAACAGCTCTTGGAAATTGGTCTTCTGTATGGGATTGGAGAGATTGTGAATGTTTGCTGAGGCGAATGGTGGGTGTGAGACTTGGGTTTAGGATGGAGGTAGAGTATGGGAGAGGGGAGATGGGAATGAAGAGGAATAGGAAGATGGAAAGAGAGGTGTGTATGATGAAATAAGTGAAAGGTTGGAGGTCGGGAGTTGGGACAAGGTTTGGGCGAAAGTTTAAACGGGTGATGATTGTGATGATTGTGATGATTGTGATGATTGTGATGATTGTGATGATTGTGATGATTGTGATGATTGTGATGATTGTGATGATTATGAGATTATGAGATGTGATGACAGTACTAATAAGAACCTGAGAAAGCAGCGATGAGGATTCTTAGCCGGCGAGGAAATTGTAATGTGATAGTTTGAAAGTGATAGATATATTCTATATTATTGTCATTTCCATCGTATCATCACTTCTACCATCTCACGACGAAACAAACCCCATATATCTTTACTGGAAAACTAGCTTTGATTCGTGAGTGTGTTGAGTTAAGTATCATGGTACGCAGTCCTTGAGGTAAAGTAGAAGGAGACTTGTAGTTCCTATTGATCTTGAAGATGTGGGGGGAAGGGATATTTATATGCGGTTTGAGATTGTGAGGGGGAAGAAGGTTAGTGTGTCTTGTCTTCAGTGAATGATATAGATTCAAAGTATGAGGAAAACGGTTGCATGGGCGCCGTATGGAATATTGAGCGGTAACCTATGAATCAAACAAGGCTCTTAAAGTGGATTCATCATGGAGATCTGAATGCGCCAGGAGGTCTATATAAAGAAAGGAGGATCTAGATTCTTTTCGACATGAGAATAATGAACGGCGCCTGGAAGGTTTCTATTGCTGTAGAGCATGAAAGCTGGGATTTAAAAGATTTTAGAACACTACCGAAGGGATGTCGAAGTGGGAGTTTGTGGAAGATGTGGTGTGGAAGGGGTCTATGAGATGAAATGAGATGAGATGCCGGTGGTGATGAAGGTGGGGACGATAGGGATGAAGGGCAATGATAAGTTAATTAATGATAGAGATAATTTATCTATATATTCCTGATAAGGAAAATCCCAAACGGTGGTAAAATTTCAAACTATGCAAAAAGAGAGAGACAAATTTCAGGGTTCAAAAACATATACCCTTATGGGATATTGAAGTGAATTCAAGATGTGAGAAAGTTCCATAGCAGCATCAGTGTTAGGAAGCCCTTATGCCAGGCAAACCCCAGTTTTTTCATTCATGTATAGAGTATGGCGGAATGGAGAGGACTTATATAGTTCCTCGTGGGGAAGTTACTGCGGAGAGGAATAGAAGTACGGAGTAGATGTGAGGAGTGGGAACTGGTAATGAAGATGATTCACCTAGATACAATGATCCCATAGCGGATAGAAAATAGTATTGTATCATGACCACGTAGTACCCAACAACCAATATCAATATCTCTTCAATTCACTCTTCGCATCTGAATCAGTCTTGAATTCGAAACAAATTTATATTCGGGAAATATAAATATTCTCATCAAACCAACGTTCTATCCATAACTACAATTATCTACTTGGTTGCCAGATGCACAAGGCGAAGTTTCGTTAACTTGAAGACTTGTGTGGAGATAATACTGTGGGGATTAAAAGTCGGAGTTGTTTTATGATTGGATTTGAGAATACGGTTGTCGGTGATATGGAGAAAGTGGTGGTGGATTTGTGACAGCGGGGGTAGATTGATCGGTAGTGAGAATTAGGAACAACCAGACTATTGATTGAAAAGTCGATTTCCATATACTTCGACATTAGTGGAGTTAAATATTCACCGTCAACAAACTTCTATCTACCCTGCCAGACCATTTATGTCTTCTTCTCCCCTTTCCACTTTCCACCCTCCAAGCATTAAGCATTTGGTACGTGTATGCGTTCCTTCGCACTCAAGAGACATCCAGACCTATTGAGTAGCTGCAACTTGTGAACTATCTATGAATTCATGTAACGAGAAATGAATGACATTTATACAATATTGTGGATTGATAAACGTGAGGAGAGGTGAAATGAGAACATGGAGATGCTAAGCGAATTCTCAAGCTGATGTCGATCATCTACCACAATATTAGTAGCATGATCATACGTTGAGTAATTGCTTACACATCTCACGTCCGCATTCTTTGAATTTTAGGTATAAGAATACTCTCAGTACCATTCTTTAGCTCATACGCACAGATTTGGAGAAAGAGCAAGACTTACGAGGTGGAAATTCATCTTCAGGGTATCGGGGCTGGTTGGAGAAGCGTAGAGTTATTATTTCAGGTGTGAATATAAAGTATGGAGGGAAAAATTAAGTGGATAGAATGAGTTGATTAGCTTCTATGGACAGCAGGAAAATAGATCGGTGATGAAAACTTTCGGTGTGAATGATATTCATTCACCTAATCTCTCATCCACAAGTAACAATGCGACTTAGAAATCTTCATTAAAACAGTGAGAATCTCTCATTGAGGGATACTGGTTCTAAAACATGAGTTAAAGGAACTAGGTAGTACTCAATGTCTCCGCTTTTCAATGCGAAGTCCTCGTACACCCACTGGACATTTGATTAGGGCTTCGATGTTCTACATAGTTGTTGACAAATGAATAGGAAAGGTAGATGATAGTTTATATATCGGGAGAGGAAGATTTCGAGACTCGAGTTCTACTATACGAGTGGATCATGCAGTGTGATAGACAATAAGGTACAGAAGCATTGTTGTCTTCGTCTTCCATGGGAGCCTGATGAGATTATTCACTTATTGAGACCTAATGTGCATACAATATCTTGTATATTGCCGTCCACTCTCTACTACACAATCTCTGGTTCCACATAAGGAGATTTAGAAATCTATTTAAATGTGTATAAGTAGGCTCTCATAGTAATATTGAAGCATCAAACCTCGTACATTCTTGCCAGAGTGGCGTACAAGTGTACCAAAAGATCTTAATCGCAAGCAAAGAATTGCTTTTGATACAAGACAATTCTCGAGAACGAGACAAGACCAAAATACTCGATCATTTAATGTTTATATACGGTGAAATTAGCAATGGATTGTTGTCATGACGGCGGAGTAGAATGCGGGTGGTGAGCGACAGTCAAATGCGTTATAGTAACAAAAAATTCCTCTACTCATCTCCTTGCGATAGTGATTATTTCTATTGCCAACAAAGATTCTACAATATCACAAGTCAACTGTTGAGTACACACTTGTCAATTGTTCCAGGTAGAACCCTCACACAAATCCTTTCCGCTATTCAATATGGCGCAATCAGTCCTTGCCAAATTCCAATTCCCTAGAGCCTGAAGGCGAAGCTTGAGTGGTGCAAGTTTGATTTGGAATTAGACCATTGGTCAACTACTATTTATATTGATTTTATGGAAAGTGAGTAGTAATGAGCCCGAACTTCTGCGACGTTGGGGAAATGTGACTGCTTGATTCTGGAGAGATATAAGATGCGCAAACGTTTCCTCTCAATGGAGACGTCAAGTTATTGTATAGGAGGTATCACACAGCGGCCTCTTGGCAAAATAATCTCAGTAAACACCAGAAACACTTCAGAAAACATTCTCCAGGTGATACCATTCGCACTGTCCTATTGTCCAGTTCCCAATCGCCCAACCACCCTACCCCACCAAATTTCAATAGTGAATCTCTCCCTCTGATATATAATTCCAAACAATTACATCCTCTCAATGGACATCCTAACTGATGGTGCAGTGGTTAGCCTGGCTGGCCACCTTGAATTACTTCTGTAACTTCGACTTGGATGTCTTCATTGCCACAGACAACGATTTGCAAGGTTTCTGGGTTTCACTTGTCCGGGAGTGAGATTTCTTTTGCCATTTTTGTGAGTTCTTTTTTTAATAACTTTTTTTTGGAAATTGTAGATTTCTAGATAGTTTTTGAGATGTCTATGGAAGAAATATTTGAGCTTCGGAGCTGTCAAGGTGATATTTTGTTATTGATTGGGAGTTGTTGTTAAGTGATTAGTGGGTCACGAATGAGAAGCGAAAAGTGAGAGCGGTTTAGGGGGAGTGAATATGATGGGATGTGGGGTAAGTGATGGAAATTGTGGCTTTTTGTACATTAAGAAGAAGATATGGTAGGTATGAATTTAATAATAAGTAATAAAGATTCATCGTGAGATACAAATAGTCAAAGGGTATCGCGAGAAGGATGTAAAGAGCTGAGTCTCCGTGATGAGTCTTTACGTCGAGCATTGCAAATGAATACTATTCAATTTCACAACGACCATGGCCAATCTTTGTAACCACAAACCACCATAAAATCTTGCGTTTAACGAAGTTTCTGTACCCTAATGTTCTCTAGAAAAACACAAATATGGCATTTTATCAGAAGGATTTGTTTTATTCTTCACGAATCAGAATGTAAGATCTAAAATGTCCAAATCATGTATTGCATTTTGTCATGAACACTAACCATATGAAGCTCGCGCATGAAGCTATCCTGGTAATTTGGATTGAACTTCATAAGGTATGTCGCGCGGTTAGGATTAAGCTATAGAGTATCATAGAAAAAGCTCAGCATCTGGTGGTAGCGCTGTCATCATTGGCTAGCTGTATCCTATACTTGACAAGCTACACAATCGTGCGATGGTTGTGACTTTTATTCCTTTACTTTGAAATCTGGTTCTGCTACAGAACAAAATTGAGCGCGGCATGATCTTCATGTACCGAACAATCCCAGATGCGAGGTGTGAGACGACTGGGATTGAATCATGGCTCATCAGACGGCGTACCACCCCTACATGATTGTGAGATCATGTGATGTCCGCAGCTTAAAGTTCACAAAGCCCCCGCAGATTAGCCTATCACATCTATAGGCTCAAACTACAATGATGTCAACCGGTCAAATGTTGCTCCCTTCGTAGATCAAAAGTGAAGGTAATTAAGAGTTCGTATCTGAAAATAGCACTCGAATATTAGTCACGTACATCTAAACGAATTGTACTCCGAAGGGCGTAGCCCCACTATATGTGCAGTCAATTGATTATATATCTCCTCAACCCATCATTATTCACAAGATCTTCCCTAAGCTCCCACGATATTATATTCAAGCCCGGTCTCTCAATATGGGATCCCAGACCCCCGAGGAACATCAACAAACTCCCGATGGTATGACTTCAATCGCAAATTACATAATCAAAAATCCAAAGCTGACTTCGGAATCTAGCTTCTAACTCCGCCGAGCTCAAACCAGCCAATCAAAATCCAAAGTCTTCTAACAAGGGTTCAAGCTCGGCTGATTTGGATCGTGGAATTATTGGCGATGATGATGGTGACGATGATAATGATGGTGTCGAAGAAAGATCTGGGGTGAATGGGCTTTCGTCTAATGGTGAGTTACGATTTTCCGATCAGCAATCACCCATGAAATTAATTTCAAT
Source organism: Botryotinia convoluta (assembly GCA_004786275.1). Lineage (NCBI taxonomy): Eukaryota > Fungi > Ascomycota > Leotiomycetes > Helotiales > Sclerotiniaceae > Botryotinia > Botryotinia convoluta. The sequence goes on along the minus strand of PQXN01000094.1, from coordinate 72,000 downwards.
ACCGACTAACTATCTGTGTACAGAAAAGAAGAAGAAAAGAAAGAAGCTAAAGAAGAAGAACAGGCAACCAACGGAGCTTAGACAAACCAATCCACCACGTGTGCTTGTTTCTGGCTTATTTCCATCAGGATTTCCAGAGGGAGAACTTCTGCCATATGAGAATACGTCCCGTATTACGGATGAGGAATCACGTTTCAACTCACGCCTTTGGGACGAAGGTTTTCTTGACGATTATCGTGAAGCTGCAGAGATTCACCGACAGGTTCGTCAATATGCGCAAAAGGAGCTCATCAAACCAGGAGCAAGTCTTTTATCAATTGCCGATGGCATTGAGGATGGAATTCGTGCATTGTCTGGCCATCAAGGACTGGAAATTGGAGATGGCTTGAAAGCAAGTATGGGGTTTCCCACCGGGCTTTGTCTTAACAATGTTGCAGCCCATTGGACACCGAACCCAGGTGGAAAAGATGTTATTCTGAAGAATAGCGATGTACTAAAAGTAGACTTCGGAGTGCAAGTGAATGGTCGTATCGTCGATTCAGCATTTACTGTCGCTTTCGACCATACCTACGACAACCTCCTGGCTGCTGTGAAAGACGCAACTAACACTGGCATTATGGTACGTCACATCAATTGAAAGCGTTAACTTTGATCCGGAGTACACAAGCTAATAGGGTAATAGCATGCTGGTATTGATGCAAGAATGAGTGATATCGGTGCTGCTATCCAGGACGTCATGGAAAGTTACGAAGTGGAGATCGGAGGAAAGATTTTCCCGGTGAAATCCATTCGAAACATCACCGGTCATGACATCCTTCGATATCATATCCACGGCGGTAAGCAAGTTCCCTTTGTCAAGAACAAGAATCGAGATAAGATGGAAGAGGGAGAAGTCTTTGCAATTGAGACTTTCGGTAGTACTGGAACGGGTTATCTACGAGATGATGTATGTATCGCACTTCTCTTTCGTTTCTTGATGTCTTGAGGATGTATTCTGATGATATGATAGGTCGGTATTTATGGTTACGGACGAAGTGACGATGTCACAAGCCCCAATGTACAGCTTTCGTCCGCCAAGGCTTTACTCAAAACCATTGACGCCAATTTTGGAACCTTGGTGTTCTGCCGCCGCTATTTGGAGCGTCTTGGAGTCAAAAATTATCATCTCGGGGTAGGTGACTGATCGTCGCCGTTATGCATTGAGAGATTATTAACAGCTGTGGACAGATGAGACATTTGATAGACAATGGAATAATGGAGTCTTACGCTCCACTTGTCGACGTGAAAGGCTCATACACAGCACAATTTGAACATGTAAGAAAAAAATCTTGCAGAACTATCTTCTAAAGCTAACCATTGGTTCCAGACAATTCTGCTTCACAGTGGTGGTAAAGAAGTCATCAGCCGTGGCGACGACTATTAGGCACTTACACTTACACTTGCGATTGGATCTTTCATTTACATATCTTTCTTTCTCAAGAAGAACTTGAGTATTCAACATATTCATGTTCGCTTACCTCAAGCTACCATATCCATGTTCGGATGTCGGTCATTATCTCTAGCATGTCTAGCCTTTGTTTTCCAGACTAGCTAAAGCACAATTGCTCTTTCCACACATTCTCTTCATTTCTCTTCCTTTTCAATCTTCCTTTTGGCCGAACACCCGCGGTAATATGATTGCTATATTCATGAAGTTTGATGATTTGGAATGATGTTATCGCTACCCACGAGCTTCGAAGTATTTCAAATCTTTTATTCCCATTTCCGGACAATGATAAGACTATCTCCAAGATTTTCTCCACCTAAGGATCTAATCTTACAATGATTAACTTGTTTTCATACTAGCCTTGCTCACGTATAATCAATACATCTAGATCCACATCTACTATCTATGCCAAGATCTCCATACAAGGGTTGGCTACTCTATCCGCATAATCAACAACCAGCATGCACTAGACCCTGCCACACAGATCTGTAGGAATACCGACAAATGTGTGCTGATGTTATGTGACAGGGTCTTGCACAGCGATAGCGTGATCTAGAATGTTCACAAACAAACAGCACTTCGCTGTAGATCATTCTTCATACACGACTCACGTGATGCATAGGATGTATAGTGCCGGTTTATAGTACCGAATGGGAACAGTTTTTGATTCGAAGGATGGAGTCATCCTTGTTTAGTGTGCAAGGTTGATTATGAACCAAAGGCTGACTGTGGGTACAGTTTATGTGCCTATTGCTAGTTGGACTTCTTTTCTCCAGAATTCTTTTCCGGTTTTCTCACTGTTCTTAGTTTCGATCTTAAACTTAAGCTTAAGCTTAAGATGTCGACATCTATAACATCACTTCGACCTTTCACATTGAACAGAGACTACAAAAAGTCACAGAAAGTCCAATAGAGGTGGCCCAAAATGAATGTTTTTTCTTTTCTTTTCAGCGGCAAGTAAATTTACTTTGCGACTTTCATGTTTGATAACTCTAAGCTTTTAGGAATTATCATCTCAACCGAAATTTTTGAGTCTTTTGCCATGAGCGGAGACAGCTTGTGCTTTCGAATCAATAGGTCAGGGTAGTTCTTTTGATGCCGCGATGACACGAACTTACGATACATTGGCGTCAACACTTTTAGGAATGTCGCGATATTGATGTACAGGAAAATGAACAAGATTTATTGTTGATTGTTCCCGATTCACACACTTGCACTTCTAGCTTGCGTGTACATTGTCTGAATACCCAGGTCTCTACCCTCTGCCCTGATATTGATATTTAAAATTTCGGTGCCGAAATAAACTCAAATTGCGATATACCCCACGTCCATGATGTGTAGCCCCCACTCCCTTGGCATATATGAGGTAATAATATGCCTGTTGTCAAATACTTTTTTCTTCAACTTTCACATGGTGTTACATGAGGCCGAGAAAAACACCTCTAAAACAAGGAATACTCCACCACTTGCAACATGTGAAAATTGTTAACTGCAGGAACAAGTTAGATAACCAACATGTTTGTTATGAAGTGGAAGGTGGCTTGCGAATGGGTGGGTCTTGTTTCTGAAAGCAATGTGGTCGTTAGAAGTGCCGAAATGATGCGCGAAGTAACATCGTGATAAGATGATCCTCAAGTTGGAAGGTAAGCGCGCAAGTTGCAGGGTATAAGTTTTTGACAAGGATTGGCAGCGAATGCTTAAAAAAAGAACATGCTCCGCTTCACACAAAGAAAATTTGTAGTTCAAAATGCATCGAGATCAATAAGTGTAATAGAAATTGATGTGAGGGGCCGTGCGAGTTCTTACTTGTTAGATAATTCAGTTCTACGAATCCAAAACTGGTTGTTACAACGCAAAGATCAGATGTTATTGAAGAGCCTAAGTAAGGACTCCGGAGGCTACAAGGTTGCCATCCTACATGGTGTTCACTCCCCCGTAACCTCTTGACTACTGTCAGTCGGGACTTCTGCTTCAAGTGTTTTGGTTCGCCGTGAATATATGTAGATCTACCTCTCGTAACAACGTATTATTGTCTTACGCTGCAAGAGCGGACGTAGAAACGAAATTGAAAGGATTCAAAGGAACGTCCAAGCTCAATTGGCAAGCATTATTTAACATAACGGTGAAATTTGTGCTCAAACAGAATAGGACAAGTGCTGCGTGTGCCTTACGCACATGTAAACCAGGATGATGTGCAGAGGTCCGACCCGGTAGCGCAAGGGAAGCTCCTCCAGCAAATTTTTTTGACTCGAGAACAACACTTTGACGGGGTTAGTTGATATCCTACTAAACTAGGAGGAAGCGCTGGCAAGAGCTTTGTCTCCTTCCTACAATTCGACCTTGTAGCTTGGCGTTTAAAGGAGCAGAAGGAGACATAGATAGAGATAGTATCTATCGGGCAAAAGAAGCTCCACTTCCGCAGTAGTACTGCGATATGAAACTGGATATCATAGACAATGAATTATTGGTTGATATGACGTGGTGAGTGGCGAGAAGAAGTTACTGAAATGGAGGGTAGCATTGTGAGCACGTTTTCACCCAGTCTCGACTGGGGTACTCCCTAAGGTGTTCGAAGAAGATATCAATCTCGTACCACCATTGTATAGAATGATAACAGCATCGGAGAGAGCGAAGGTGGAGATCAATTATTGGGATTGGATCTCATTAACTCCTCTCATCCGAATCATACTTCATTATACATTCTCGTCGCATAAGACTTCACTAGCCCCTAGTGAAACCCTTACCCTGCTCCATCTGGACTTCCTAATGGAGCATTCGGAGTCCTCCTCTTCGGACGGAAACCATATTGACTGGTTCGTCATGGCCTGTTTGAGGACAGACCAAAAACTTTATATATACTCTCATCTTGCGAGCAATTCAACACATCCAGTTCTCTTTGGAAATATCAGATCTAGCACTTGCTTTCCAGATCCAAATTCGTTCTACGTCCTGCACTTTCCAACATCTGAATCCAGCAAAGACGTATTCTATTGTCTTCCCCCAAGGACTCCCTCAGTGATCAATTGACTACAACTCAACAACTTCTTCTACCATTAGCCGTTACATCCACAGATTTGCAAGATGGGAGAACCAGAAAAGATGGTTGAGTCGCCAGACGTTCGTAGTCTGACGGACTCCAGCGATACTAGCGAAATGAAAGAACTACCACCGTCGCCATCCTCTCGCAGTATAGCAGAGTCGGATAGTTCTGGAGGCTCAAGCTTGATGAAAGTATCTGTGGATCCCAAAATTCTGGAAGATGTCGCAAGACAATCTGCCACACCTATTTTGAGATTTTATCGTTTCATCACCTCCGAATATCGACTTTTATTCACAATCGTGTTTTGTCTCAATTTGGGAGGCGTCGTGGGATTCCTGTATCAATGGGCTACAAATGGAACACCAAGTCAAACAACAGCTGCTTTAGCAACCTCAATTAACCTTGTTGTCGCAATTGTCATTCGGGAGGAGCATGTCATCAATCTTTTGTACACTATTTTTGCATCTGCGCCAAGGTCATTCCCCCTATGGCTTCGCAGACGTATGGGGAAGATCTACCACTTGGGAGGTCTTCATTCCGGATGTGCTTCAGCCGCGACATTTTGGTTCATTCTCCTCTCTATTGAAAGTAGCTGGAGGGGACCATACAACGCGGAAAAGATTATCTTACTCATTATCATCTACATCTTGGATATTCTTCTCATTTCAATGATCGTTATGGCTCATCCATCTATTCGTGCAAAACTTCACAATAGCTTTGAAATCATCCATCGATTTGCGGGATGGTCAGCACTCGCTTTGCTATGGACTCTTACCGTACTCACTAGCGATCTTCAGCGACCAGCAACTCAGAAATTATCAAAGGCATTACTAGTGAACCCAAACATGTGGCTTCTCGCTGTCGCCACAGGGAGTATCATTATGACGTGGCTCAATTGCCGAAAGATCAAAGTTCAATCAGAACAACTCTCAACTCATGCATTGCGCGTATATTTCGACTATGTTACTCCTTCACCAGGAACAACTATCCGTATATCCAGCAGTCCTCTCTTCGAATGGCATGCATTCGCCACAGTCGCAGATCCCAAAAGAGATGGTTTCTCTCTCATCATCTCGAACGCAGGTGACTGGACGAAAAAGTTGATAAACGAACCACCAAAGGAGATTTGGGCTCGTCGCACGCCCACATGTGGTGTTTTACGAATCGCTCCCATGTTCCGAAGTATTTTGCTTGTAGCTACCGGTTCAGGAATTGCACCATGCTTACCAGTAATTCTTGCACAACAAACCCGAATTAACCTCTTTTGGTCAACTCGAGACCCATTGACGACTTATGGTGATGAAATCGGCGGCATTATCAAAGCACTAGGACCTAATGCATACATCCATAATACGACAACAATGGGAAGACCCGCGACACTTCCTCTTGTGATACAACAGTATCGGGATACTCAGTCGGAAGCCGTTATTGTAATTTCAAATCCTAAATTGACGATAAAACTTGTACAGGATTTGGAATATCTTGGAATTCCAGCCTTTGGTCCTATCTGGGACTCGTAGAAGAAGGAATGGGCATTATCAATTCCGCACCTCCGCACCTCTCTCCAGCCGCCCTAGTACGACTGGATATCACGATAATGAAACCATGAGCTGTGAATTTTTATTGGTTAATTTAAGCCCCGGAGGAGGGCATTCTTTCGTTTGTTATGGCGTTTGTTGAATTTGGTCCTCCTTTTCATACGATATACGACTTATGCTTGGGTTCTGCATCTGTTTTGGACATAGAAGGACGGAGTAGGAAAAGTACAAGTACACGTTAGTTAATTAGATCAATAGAATAGATTATCCTTATCGCTCGTCTTGACGTCTGTCCAATACTGTGCTATTTTCTGACAACCTAATACCGGAGTTTCGATACCGGATTGGCCTTGACTTCCCGTTATATGTATGCAGCTACCTAGGTAGGTACCCATCTTTCTTCAACGCCTTCTCACAATGGCAGGGAAGAAATCCAAGCCAGTGATCACAGAGCAAAATTACACGTGCGTGACACGTGTATGTTTGAATCTCCAGAATCAAATATGTAAATATGTGTATGAAAAAATAATACAATCTAGATTGATGGGGTGGTCGCTTTTCCATGCGCATTTTGTGAAGTTCTGAAGAAGAAGAAGATGTAAAGGAGATGGAATTGAAACCAGGCAGAAAGAATTAGAAATTCATGTTGTGGCTACCTGATCCCACCATGTCCGCTAGTGCTGCAACTCAAGGCTAGGTAGAACTATCTATGCACGGACCATATCATGTCGCGATCAAAATATTGAAGCTCTCTATTCAGCCTCACACCTCACTCGCACTTCACTCACATTTCACTCCCACTTCACTCACAGTGAAATATCACGCTCCTCGCCGTTAAAGTCTGCTAGAGTGGATTCTATATGAAAGTAATCCGGTGGTCTTAGCACTGAAGAAGGAACTAAGCAGCACCCAAAACTAAGCGATGATGACGCAAGAAAATGGGGCGGCATTGTAAGATACTTATCCGGATAGTACACTCTCCAGATTCAGACGATAAGACTGATTGTTGAAACCTGACTAGCTGTCGAATGAATGGTACGGAGTAATGGAATAATTATTTGGAATGGATCTTGAAGAAAATTGATGGCATGCAAGCCATCGATCCTGAGAAGGATTCTAATCCTTTCCTTGCACGTGATCTAACTCGTCAGTTGTGGGTCTTTCCCCCTGTTTATCGCTTCTTCATGGAGCTTTCGGAGGAAGATAGCAAATATAGATAGTAAATATAGCGGAGACAGCGAGAATACATCTTCTGTCAAAGCCGAAACCGAGTATCCTTGGCTGGTTACTTGCGGCTTGTCCCAGGCGCCGAGCCTGTACTTCGTTTGGGTGCATGGAACGATCAAAACAGAGTGCTGAGATCGTATGATTTCTTGTGGAAAATAAAGCTGCAGTCACAGTGACTTCATCTTCAATGTCAGTTATTCTTCTCCGGAGCAAAAACGTACTGTATAGCTTACGTTCCACACTTCTCGTCATACATTATCGTTTCGACATCCTTCAATGGAATCAAGTACAGAGTAGGATTATCGTCAATTCTGGCCTGCACTGAGACCGAAACTCCATTGAGTCTCTGGATGTTCGACTAGATCACCTATCATTGAGCATTGTGGGAATTATACAGCAAGTGATATGATTCGCCAACAGTGTAACCTTGCGGATATCTTAGATCATACCATTCTTCTGTCTAAGATCTCGGCATTGGGACTACATTTCATACCTCAGTCTTTAAATGATCGCGACTGGCAAGATCTTTGAACCTAAGGAATCATCTCAATGAATATCTTTCACCAGCGTGAGGGAAGTTTCAATAAATTAAAGTCTTGATAGTGTTGATCGTCCTTCAAATGTTAGTGTATTCATAGGTTCATGAGAAGAAATTGACCTCCCACTTGCGATTTGGAGGCGCCTCGAATTCTTTGGCCTCACATATTCATATTCTGTTTATTGTTGCAAACAAAGATTTAAGAATTGAGATTTAATTTCACATCTTGTGGTTGTTTTACTAGATCGTAGTTGAACTCCCTACGTGAACCAATAGCATTGTGAAAGCTTTACACATATTTTTGGTCGTATGCATTGTAGATCTCACCTTTTCTTTTGGGGTCGCTACTTTCTTGGAAGTTTTATTTCAATTCATCATTAGCAATGCGCAGTGTGCATTTTTGTAAAGGCTTTTCGTCAACATCTATTGTTCTGTGAACATATAAGATTCACGACCAACTACCTTTCATGTATATTGACTTATCCCGATTATGTCTATGCTTAGTGGTACTGCATTGTCATGAATACCACAGTTGTTGATGATTGTTTCAAATCTATGGTTGCGGCTCTGCACCGCTCCAGCAAAGGTTGTCGGTCTCATTGGAAAATGTCAGTCATCGTTGTTTCTACGTACCTTGACTTTGAAATATTCAAAACTAAAAGTTAAATCAGTCAACTCATAGATTTTCTGGTCATATAAATGAATCTCAACTATTTAGAAGGGGTTGAGTAGGAGCTTCGACTTGATATCTAGTGTATGTAGTAAGAACCATCCATACAAATCCACAGCGACGCATGCACCTTCTCTGTTCAGATCGCGATTGCATTTTGTATTTAATTAAACATGTATTTCGTACACGGAGATGATACTTGGTTAAACGAAGCGATCTTTTAGACCTTAAAATCTCGAGGAAAAATATGGATGTTTCCGTACGCCTTCCAGCGTATTCAGAATGTAATGAATTACCACGAGGTTTTCAGCATTATGTACAATGGCGATAATGCAAGCATATGGACAGCCTATATGAATATTTGAGACCTAATTTATGAGACCAGACTGCAAGCACTAGACCACGCCATTCCGTTGGAGCTAACTGCCTTAGCTCAACTCAGAGTGGCCCAGAAAGCTTACTGCAACATCAAAAATGACTGTTGTCAGTTGAAATACATAAAAACTACTGTACGAACTTAGTGTTTGTGTTTCTATTACCAAAGGTGCTCAGCGTGATCGATAGACTCTGGCTTTCGAATCAAAGGCACTCCTCTAGCCTTCTTTTCGCCATGCAATTCTCTCTACCTTAAAAGTTATAGTAGTTGGACTATTAGATCCATAGCCGATCATGTATACTACCGCAGTTATTCACATGGCGAAATGGTTTGATACCAATGATATTCATATTCACCAAGTGGTTAAAAGAAGTAATGGCTATCAGGACGGCAATTACAGGATCTGAATTTTGACAAGTCAGGATTTCCTTCAGCAGATGCGGAAAAGTATTTAATATTCGGGCGATTGAAGAAGAATGGCTTGATAAAAATCGGTTCATAATGAAATCGCTCCTTCGGCAAGAAGTTAGTATATGTTTATAATGCTCACTTTCTACTTATATAAGATATCTGTACATCATTAGAATTCAGAAAAACTGTCTATACACGCATGGTTGTATGGCAAGCTTCATTCAGAGGATTGCATGCATCTATGTTCGCGGCTCTTCAGAGCACTTTTACAAGTAAAACATCCAATTTGGAACATTCTATGCGTTCTTTGCTTGCTTTTGATATCGCGATTCCGCAAAGGTCGCCAAATCACATATGTAAAATGGAAGAAAGATCCTCCAGGCATACTAGGTGAGTCTAAGAAATTCTGTCTCAACCAGTGATTTTTACAACACTTCACTTTTCCTTTGCAACACTTCACTTCTCCATAAATGAGTTTCCTCGCGGACATAGCACCATCTCAAATCAAAATATAGTATTGCACCACACTACAGATCAACTATCCTATCCATTTCTCAGTACATCATTGTTGATATCCAATCACGCAGTTCCCCTCCTACATGGCGTGATAGACGACATGTTCAGCCCTACAGCCCTATGATAATTATTCCAGGTATTATCCCAGTTCCGTACACCTCTTAATTCGACGTCAGTCCTTGGGTCTTTGAAAGGGATATTTATCTGAATATGATGTTTTCCTCATCTCAAAATTCAATGTCTATATATCTACAGATTACCTAATCGTGTACACACTAGACATGACATCAAACTGAACACTAGCGTCTAATTTCTCGTCGAACTTTGCATACTTTCGATAACTCGACCCCGCACACTCAGATGTTTTTTTTGTCACCTCTTAATTTGACGTTTCAATGGGTTTTCGGCGTGAAGTCAGTTCCCGGAAGTACTAAATCGAAAGAAACAGATCGCAAACACCGGGAGTCCACCAGCCGAGAGTTTACCCTTGGGGAACGGATCATACATAATCTGTCAATGAGATATTGATAACCCGACTCATGTAGTTGAAGTACGGTATCTCAACATATTCAAAGTAGTGAATCAATGGAGTTTGTGAAATATGGTAAGCTTCGTCAATGAGAGTCCGGATAGTATCCCACTAGAGAGTTTTTTTCGGGAAGGGGAAAGATCAGTCTAATGATCAGATTTATCATCATGTCATGGATATTTAAGAGGGCAGAGAAGGATTGCAGCCATTAAGTCGACGAGTGATACGAACGGAGGATCCAGAGGGAGTGGTGGTTCCGGGTAGAGAAAATATATTAACACTGCAACGCGAAAATCTGCGTACCGGCTTCAAAACACTTGAAAATACCGTCATATCTGCTGAGTACCACTCAAACATATTTCGATTATCCCATTTGAAATTATATTGAGCTGCGCTCAATGAATTATTCCATGATTTACAAAGTACAAAGTTCCCCCTCCAAAACTCAAGAGCAAGCGAGCTTCGGAATCTCCTCAATGAAACGCGACAGACATGATGATCAACTAGAAGATTACAATCTACCATTCCCACAATCAATGGCAATCCTAGAAATAATTTCACATCATTACCATTCCCATTCCCCAACATGGGGAGCATACAAAAGTATGCTCCATCTCCTCCATGAATCATGCCGACTCCGCTGAAAGTATAATGAAGCCAAGATTAGTATATTAACGATCAGCCCGAATGTCGTTATCTAAGCTTGGAAGAGATACTTGGCTCCTTGGTTGACAATTGTGTTTCGCTCGTACCTATACGCGGTTCATAGGGCCTAAGCAAACCCTTCATCACTAGTTCATCCGTTATTTCAATCTTCGATGACCTCGGGAGTTGTGAAATCAATGTAAATTGACAGTTCTTGGCATGACCAAGGATAGATGTAGTTGCGAATCGCAATCTTCTTCTGTTGATAAGGTTAAGACAGACCTTGATGGGGTTTGATATTCAAGGTTGGACCCCAGGTCCTAACGTTTCAGATGTGACCCTCAAATAGAATATCAGATGATGATGCTGATCGACCGTTTATACTTTGGTACCCACAAGACATTCGGAGGAGTGTGGTGAAGTGTGATTTACTCCGGATGTCTTGGAATTTATTATGTTCTCATGCCATTGAGCTGTGAGCAGTCTAGAATGGAGAGACTAGAAGAGCTAAACCGGGGAAATAGACGTAGTAAACAGAAGGTTAAAATTCCGAAACAGAACGTGAATATATGAATAGACACCAAACGTTTAACACCTACATTGAGTATTTCAAGAATTTACCTATCATCCCCCAAGTACATCGAGATTCGAAGAGGAAGCGAAACTCAATTACAATAAGAATCCGATCTTTACCATTTGAATCGTTGACAGATTTCGTAACGCCCCCTGAGTCGTAAGCCAAGCCGTCATTCATATTGTCTTTCCCCACTAACCTTAAATGAGGTTTAATCCCCTTCGACGAAACATAATATATCTAATGAATATAATAACAACAATAACAATAACTATAATATATGAATATTCAAAACCGGTAAGGTTATCTCCGTGATATTTACATGTACAAAGTAAGAAGTTTATTGTCTGCGGGCACCCGATTAATAATCCCAACATCCCCCATTCCAACCTCAACAATGTTGTAACAGATTAATGAGCTATTCAGCGATTCCCCGTCAAAGTTTATTCTTCTGAAACTTTTGAACTTCCAAACTCCAAAGCCACCATAAAATCATCAACAAAAGAAAGCTTCTCTTGTCCGATAAATGCACGCATGAAATCAGATCCTTGAATATTTATTACCTAAGATAGAATAGTCATGATTCATGATCAAGCTTTCAAGCATCCTTCCCCGAAGCCAGGGGTGAGCCATACCAACCGGTACTTAGTCTCTTGGCGATTCTAGAGAAAAAATAAAAATCGAATCCTTAATAAGTTTCTCCATTATTTTCTTCTGGACGCGTACGGACTCCAGAGTCAAGAAAAAGAAGACCACATGGAATCATGGAATTCACATAGATCCACTTTTTGTTTAATGAAGAGAGACCTCAATTATTCTTGAATGGGTTCTGAGTACTCTCACTGGATATCATGGACGATGAATTTCGTTTGGATTATCAGGAGAAAATACGTATGGTACCATATTAGCAAATCATTCATGTATTTGATACGCGCTCTCGAATATCTTTTACTTGGTTGAGTTATACAAACAAATGATAAAGGGGCGCGAATTGTTTCTTAACGTTTTTATGTTTTTGAGGCTCATATAATTCGTACTACGGAAAGAGGGATGTACGCACGAATGTTACGCGCAGGTAGACGCTCCTTGTGTTAGTTTTGGAACATCCTTCTAGGCCTACCAGAATTTCCTCCATCACAAGTCACGACATCCTAGTGTTTTATTTTCTCCTTTCTAGCTGGCAGCTTCTGCTTTCCAGTAATTATGGCTAGACCAAGTACCCAATAATGGTATGGATAGATAAAATATCAATTCAAGGATATGCACGGTTGTCTACAACTTCTAGTGAAGATAGTCTGGAATTTCCCTCCAGAACTCACAGACGAACGCGCGCTTCCCGTCAATCCAATATTCATCCCAATCTCCTGAAATATCCAGCACCCCCACAATTCCTCCCTATATCTCTCCACCTATAGTCCAGACAAGATAATCAAGCCGCGAATCTCCAATGTTACATGTTGAGATTGTGGTATGGTCCAACCGGTCTATCCTGGCTAGAAGGCCTGTCTACGTAATTCTAGAGGTACTTGTTCCTGAAAATCCATGAGAAGGGGTTGATATGGTTTTATGGATCTACCCGCCAGAAAAGGCCTTGGCCTTAAACTTTCGTTATCAGATAGATATAGAGGTTCGTTTGTAGGTTTTATTTCTTCTATAATTCTTTTTTATTTCATCTCTATCTGCTTTTACATCTTCCCTCACTATCTTTCTCTTGTATCTCAGTCTGCTTTTTCATTTCTCAAGATACCCATTTACTCGTTCTTTGAATAAATCATCTATTCAACTTGCTATACAATACCATTCTTTCACATACAAATCATATCATATCTCTTCACAATGGCGAACTCACGTCTCTACACACCAAAACCTATCACGGATATCTTCACTGCAGACACCGATATCAACCGTCGCAACTGCCGCCGTACAGTACCTATGAAAGTTCTCATTCTCGGTCTGGGTAGAACCGGAACTGCATGTTCGTACTCTCCCTCTAGACTTAATCGCTCAACGAAATACTAACATACCCCCCAGCAATGAGAGCAGCAATGCGCGAATTAGGCTACGTAGACACCTACCACATGATGTCGGCCAGTATCGAGAATCCTCCCGACTGTCTTCTCTGGCGTGATGCCTTCGACGCCAAATACCATAACGGCCCCGCCTTCACCCGCGCAGACTGGGATCAGCTCCTCGGCCACTGTCAAGCTGTTTGCGATTGGCCTGCCGTTGCTTTCGCCCCCGAACTCATCGCCGCATACCCAGAAGCTAAAATCATCCTCACAAACCGCGATGTCGATTCCTGGCACGCATCTACCCTCAAGACTGTCAATTGGCGGGTCAAGGATTGGGAGCTTGAGAAGTTGAAGGGCTGGAGTTGGGCCGCCAGCATGTATAAACCCATGTTGCAGGAATTCTTCGATTGTTTCTTCAAAGGCGATTTTGAGAACCAGGGAAAACAAATCTATACGGAACATTATGAGAACGTCAGAAATATTGTCAAGGCTATGGGTCCAGCCGGCGAGGGAAGATTATTGGAATATAAGATCACGGATGGATGGGAAAATTTGTGCGAGTTCTTGGGAGAGGCAGTTCCTAAGGATAGACCATTCCCAAGGGTTAACGATAACAATGATTTCATTGATCGTTCGAGGTGGAGAAACAGATGTCAATTGATGAACGTCTTATTCAGATATTTCTGCATTGTGGTTGGTTGCGGAATCGCATATGTTTGTTTGATGCGGATTTGGAATATGTTGTAGATGAAGAGGGATCATGGAGGGGTAGCGGAGAGACTTCGGAAAAGAAGATGAGAGCTACGAACAGGTAAAAAAAATCGGGATTGGGAAAACGGCTTGTATATCTTTACATCAAGCATCATCATTGGGTTTTTGGGTTCTGGCTAGAACAATGTACATGCAGTACAGGCTTGTATATGGTATATTCTAGCTTTCTATTTTGTTGGGTCATTTTTTGTTTTCTGAATATAAGTGGTAGCATACCTATATCCCACCTTTCGAGATCGTTTTCAATTTATTCATCAAAAATATGGAAATTTGGTTCGATGTTAAAATTATCTCATTTTAGATATCTTTCTGGTAGGTATCATATCTTGCCGTTCAGTATTGAACTTGTATAATACATACCTAGTAGGTACTTGTACACTAATTAGCACAGATACATTCGTTCGGAACACTCAATTCCCAGGTCCGACCAAAGCCAATATTTGATAAATACACCACTGTACATAATTATAAATTATTAGCATTAGCATCACAATAACGGATCCATGCATCCATCACTCATGCATTAGGAGAACCTCGGATCTTATAAAAAAGTATAAAGCCCGCCCCGAACTGCAAAATTCTGACAAGTGGACACATAACATAACATCACTATCCTTATTCGTAATGTCTAGGGTAAAACCTAAAAAAGTAATGGAAAAGATCGATAAGATAAGAGTTGAATCAATTCTCGGACCCGAGAAAATACGAGAACGCCTCAGACGTCAATCTCAATCTCAATCTCAATCTCAATAATAAATCATAGACTGCATAGATAATTACATCTGAATGAACCATATACCATGTACATATATACCTACATACATATCTCCCCAATCAAGTATGCACATGGTCCATCTCCATACCCATACCCATACCCATCTCCATATTCATATTCACAATCATATTCACGCGCATACCCATCCAACAAAATCGCATACTCCATACCCTCCCGCCAAGATGACGCGGCCAGAGGACGAATAATACAATATACTAAACCAACAAGAGCTCACGATTCGTGTTTCCTGGTGTTTCGTCTGTGCTTTTTACATGCGTGAGTCGTTCTGTTTTGGGCATGGATTTTCATTGCGTGCGGTTTCTGTGTTGGGGGTGATTATAATGGGGTGTGGGTGTAGGATAGAATAGGATGTGCGATTGCAGTCGATGTTGGGCTGTTAATGGTAAGGAGTGCGATTTACAGTGTATCGGATGAACAGCATTGGAATAAAACGGTGCACCAAGTGCGCAGGTTTGAATTATATCGTTATTTGAATTTATCTTCAAACAGGTATCTATGTAAATATATGCAATGGTATCTCCAGCTCTCTCCCTTTGGAGAGATGACTATACAAACAAGTAAAACTTCGAAAAAAGATGTGTCCTATATACAGAAACAAATTCCCAGCCAAAACTCCCCCCATATGTTCCCAATGATATTCGCCCCTTTCCAAAACCCATGCGCTACCCAGATAACAATGGAACCCCCAAACCCCTAGGCCTCCACCTCAATAAACTAGCTCCCCTCTTCTTTCTCCTCCAAATCATTGCTTCTCTGATTCCCACCACTAGCCCAGTCACCCCCGCAAACGCCATTAATGTGAGCAATGGCCAACTACTTGACCCCTCTAATCTCACTGGCTTCAATGACCAAATCTGCATACCGGTATTAGCATTAAAGATTTTTGAAGTCTAACAAAAGTGATGAGTCAGCCTTACCTGTTCCAAATTTACGTCCAGAGAAGAACTTACCCCCAATAACTCTTCCTCTCCCGTGACGTTATTGTAGCTTCCTATTCCCTTCACTCTCAAGTATCTCGGATACAAACGATGAATTTCGAACTCCGTCTCAAAAGTAGTTTTGTCGGCATAATCCAGAGTCTTCCACTCTTTCTCTTCTGCTTCAGACTCATCGGCTCCTTGTAATAACCATCTCGTGACTTCCGTCGCTCCATTCCAGCTCACATAAAAGCTCAACCAATCGTCTCCATTAGTCAATATTCGTACGTCAGGGTCAGTCGTGGGCCATCCATGCCAGTCGAATTTAAAGGTTCGATATGATTGGACTTCTCCAGCGCCATAACGACTTTGTGGCCCGAAGTGTACATCACAGATCGCGGTTCCATTGGGGTCGTATTCAGTGAATGCGCCTGTGTTTCCATAACCCATGATTACATGCCTATCTTCGAGCATTTGGAAATTTCCTTGTGAGATAGCGTGGACACCGTTGGGATTCATGTATTCACGAATGACTTCTACCGTCATGTTAATTTCATCGAGCGAGACGAGGAGTCCACGTGTAGCATTTCCGGGATGAGCATCATCTCCTGCGTTGTCGAACAGAGAAATGGCGGTACGATTGTGACGCCAGCGAGCATCATGTTGATATGCGAAATTGGTAGCTAGATCACCAGAAAGATCCGTGAACATGTTTTTCTTGCCTCCTAGAATCCAAATGATATCCCCGTTTGTCCCATTTATGTAGGTGAGAGAATGGAAATATCGGCTGGAAATGAGATAATTGCCTTTGGAATCCTTGTCGATACTGTTTATGTGAAAGAAGTCGAAAGCAGAGTTTACTCCTCCATTTCCCGCTGGCATTTCTCTATATGTATCGGAGATAGGATAATGATCTGCCGCTCTCCATTGAAAAAGGAGCTCTCCGGAGGCCAAATCAATTTCCTGTATAACACAATCCCAAACATATCCTTGTGGTATTCCAACATATGATAAATCGGCTACAACAACATCGTAAATGGTAATCAAGGCTGTACCATTTTCGGTGATGGTGAAGTCGTGTAGATCGCCTGCGAGACCGTTTGCTGCAACGACGTGGTGAACCTCCTTGTAGTTTTTGTTGAGCTGCGCAAAGTTAGTTTGAGCAAAGACTTACAAATACGAGACAACCTATACTGACCATATAATAAGTTCCTGCACCATGTCCCTGCACAGCATCTGTTCCAGCCCAGAATGTCAAATACTTTTCTCCCATGTATTCCTGTACCTGAAGATTGTAGACTTGATCATAACCTCCCTTGGTCCAAATTAAATTTCCTGCTGAATCCAAAATCATTGCACTTGGTTCACTGACAGAACTCCCGCGAGGACTAAATACCCAATACAAATCATTTCGGCATAATGAGCTCGATCGCAAAATATTCAAACGCGGGGAAACGACATCGGTTGACATGTAGGTACGGATTGGATAAGATCCATAGCTGCCGGCATCAAAAGCATCATCACCATGAAGAGCGCCCAACTCAGCAGCAGCGAGGACGGGTAAGAAGGAGGCGAGAAGAGAAAACAGCAATAATACTTTCAACCCCATGGTAACCTGATGGAAAAGAAACAAAAGAATAGAAGGAAGTGTGACATTTGCTCATGAAAGTATGCAAAAGAATGAATAATGATACACAAGGGGAAGTGATCGGATCAAAACCTACTAGGATATAGAGGGCAACCGGCAAGCAGAAATACTTTACTCCATAGCAGCATGAAAAGCTGGTCAAGTCCTACAATGTGTATGTGGGTCCGAAGGGTGATTAGAACTTTTGTTTATTGCGAAGTGGAAGTTAGACCTTAGAATTCAGGAGCTTCAAAGCTTAGATCCTGTTGTATGAAGGAAGAGATAATGCCATACGTCAGACAGTAGTCTTGAGGATGGCGCGTATAGAATCGCGTACAAGGTCTAGTAGTTTAGTAGAAAGAAACATGATTGAGGTACAGCGTACAGCGTACTCCGTAGATATACGCATGCATGATAGCAACTGGAAATTCGTAATGGGTTTCTCGGAAATGTCATATTAAGGAGTAGCGTTGGATGGAACATAGATGTTGATGTATGGAAATGTGGTCCTGGGATCCGAGTGTATGTGCACTGGGAAGGGAAGGAAATGTGAAGGAAAAACTTCTAGAAAGCAAACAGGGGACATGAACACGGTGGAGCCAATTACGACGCGCCAAGACTTTTCGGTTTGGCGCTTGTCTTTTCGCGCTTCTAATCACTGCCATTGATCAAAGCCAGTACCCATACTGCTTTGTAAAGGTTTATCATGGTGCCGACGTATATATCAAATACCTACTAGGTAATCAATTTGATGTATTAAGCTCCTCCATACAAATTACAAATGTCTATCAATAGAAGAAACATGATTAAGCATAGAAGCGTGGTTTGATATCCTCCACATCCTTATTTATTTCTCATACAAAGTTGCCCCATCGTTTCATATAAAACCATCTTTTGGATTCAATAAATTAGTACCTATTCAAGACATCTTATAACGGATACACGTCAAATGATCGTCGTGAACAACATCCCCAATAATTTTAATTCAAGAAGTGGAAGGTTCCTTGTTCTTCGGTCCCGGAAGCAACTACATTGTACTATCATTTGAATTGAGATATTCAACTTCCATAAATTGCCCTTTTCACGTTATACCTATGACTACTAGGTACCGCTATACTCCAGCACATGGGGTTACAGTGGGGAATCTTTTCTAACAAAACTTTAGTGTCGCGTAAACACTGACTACTGAGGACTAATAAGCATTGAACATTGTTGGAACACCACCGGCCAACCCCTTGAACTTCTTCCCGATTATCTGTGACACTTTCATTACCTTGCTACTGACTTACACTAACATATATCCTTGCTTATCTGGTTTTTCTTATGCTTATCCCTATTTGAGTTGGACGAATATCAAACAAGAACTCTTGAGTGGTGATCCAAAAAAAAAGAAGAAACAGGCCGAGAACCAAAGGCCTTTGCGAAAATGCAGAACCATGGGAGGGAGGCTTGGAGAGTTGAACTTGGATGTAGGATTCGGGAACTTGGGATCTCAGGTGGATCACAAAGGCAACCAACCATTTTCTTGCTCTATGAAGCCTCACCTAAAGAGCACAAAGCTATGGGGCAAGCTTAATTTTGAAATTGATGATGATGTATATCCCATACGCAAACATTTCCACACTACTAGCAAGGATAAAGTAAGTATAGAGTAAAGGGAATTTCAGACTGTCCACGAGGAAGAAGGATAATAATAATAGCCTCCGAGTAGAGGAGGACGTCCGAAACGGTTGATTGATGAAGATCGAATAACAGGATTTCTTTTCTACTACTTTTGGCATGCACTTTCCTTCTTTGATCCATCTTTTCTTTCCGTTCTATCCTTTCTTTACATTCACTTGATAGCTTGGCACAATTCTGGACCGAGCCGCTCCATTATTTTCCATCCAACATATTTCTCTGCTCTGGTTTAGTTGTTGACTTGTACCATCCGAATTTTGGCTTGTTGATTCTTTTCTTCTGTATTTTGGGGGTTCCGTTTCATTTCATCATCGTTTGTCAATTTTTGTTTGAAAATTAATGACTATGTCGGAGAAAACCAATATTCCAACACCTTTATGGTCACCGGCCTTGCCCGAGCATAGAGGAGGGGTAAGTGGCTTTCATCGCAGACATACCTCTCTCGTACCTCCATCCCCACGTGAGGTCTTCTATTCACGACCTAGTACTGCCTCTGAGCCCGATTCAGAAGCATCTGGCCCCAAACCACAAGCAGTGACATGGATGTCACTACCTCGGAAAGATCAATTAGCCATCCTCTTCTTCTCTAGATTGGTAGATTTCTTACAAATTGCTTCATTGCAAGCTTATATGTTCTATCAGTTAAAGAGCTTTGATCCTGGCTTGTCTGATGCTGCTATTTCGTCACAGGCGGGGATCTTGCAAGGGTGTTTCACCGGAGCTCAGGTCTGTACTGCGGTGCTATGGGGTAAAGCCGCTGATACCTGGGGGAGGAAGATGGTTCTCATGATTGGGTTGGTTGGAACGGCCATCTCATGTATGGGATATGGGTTCTCGACGACGTTTTGGCAAGCGGCTTTGTTTCGTGCCTTTGGTGGTGCCATCAACGGTACTGTTGGAATAATGTTGGTCATAGATTCTTCATTTTTAAATCTATAATAGCTAAACTTTCTCAATTAGACGTACCATGGTTGCAGAGTTCACCAAAGAGAAGAAATATCAATCTCGGGCGTTTTTGCTCTTACCTATGAGCTTCAATGTGGCTGGTATATTGGGCCCAGGTATGTCTATATATGTATTGGATCAATCACATCATCATGTACTAATATTGCTCATAGTTATGGGTGGATTACTTGCAGATCCAGCAATGACACTCCCTGGTCTTTTCGGTGACCAAGCTGCATTCGGATTCGAGTGGCTTAAATCATATCCCTATGCTCTTCCTGGTATTCTCAATGCCGTCTTCTTAGCAACTACCGGCGTCATCGTATTCTTGGGTCTAGAAGAGGTACGTGCTCTTGACGTGGGATACATCTTCATGTCTCCACCCCCGCATATACGGATACGGATGCTAACCTGTGGCTTCATCTTAGACTCTTCCTTCGGCACGTGGCCAATTTGATTACGGAATTAATTTGATGAATCGGATTAAACAATCAATAGGGTTTGGAACTATTGTTGCCCCGATTGAGTACTCTCATCTTGAGACCTCAACTGATAGCCTCGAGAACTTCGAACCTAAATCAACTACTCGTCCCACCGCAAATAAATTACCCTTTAATCGCATCTGGACCAAAAACGTAATCTTTACCCTGATTACCGGCGCATTCTTTGATTTCCATCTTGGAGCTTTCACAAATATCTGGTCACTTTTTCTCTCTACTCCACGACCTACTTCCAACGATTCACGATCTCTTCCCTTTGTATTCACCGGAGGTCTCGGTATGCCTGCCGCAACAGTCGGCTTTGCAACATCCATTCTCGGCGTCCTTGGCATGGCTCTACAAGTTCTTCTTTATCCACCTGTGCACGCAAGACTTGGTACTCTCCTTTGCTTTCGATTTTTTCTAATTTTGTTCCCCATCGCTTATTTCGTTGCTCCATATTTGGCTGTATTGCCTTCCAGTACTCTGGCGCCTGCGCCTGCTGCCGGGCCTGCGATCTGGATTGGCATTTTCTTTGTACTTTTACTTGCTGTTTCAGCGAGAACTTTTACGCTTCCGGCTACGATTATCCTATTGAACAATTGCTCGCCTCATCCTTCTGTTCTGGGTACGATACACGGGATTGGACAATCGGTCTCAGCGGGCTTCCGCACGGTGGGACCGGTGGTAGGTGGAATTTGGTATGGACAGGGGTTGGAAAAGGGAGTAGTGGGATGGGCATGGTGGGAAACGGCAGTGGTGGCTGCGGCGGGATGTGTAACAGCTATGTGGGTTTATGAGGGAAGTGGACATGAGATATTCTTGGAAGGGGAGGAAGATGATATGGAGGAGGTGGAAATGCAAGGGCTGATGAGGGATAATCAGAGAGAAAGAGAAGAGGGAGTTTTTGCTGAAAGGCAGGGGTTGATGGGACAGATGGGTGGAAGTACCAGCTTGGATTTGAGAGATTTGGTGGATGATGAGGTGGAACGGGGAGCGATGGCTGGAAGTAGTAAAGGGGTTAGCTTGGAAGTTAGGAGGAGCTTGGCTCTGAAGTAGGGTGGTGATTCCCAATGGCTGGGATAGGGCTGGCGTACAGGCGTTTGTGTTTGGGTATCATGGGAATAAATACCACATATTTGTGCTGAGCATCAAAAGGTCGGATAGGCGGATGGCGGATCAATCTCTTATTGAGTTATCTATGAAAAGTTCTTCCACGAAAATATATTCCTCAATTCCTATTCTATGTATCTTTTCCGAGCAGTGCGGCCGACTGAATCCATATGCACACCCTACAGACAACTGTCAAAATTGACGAGATCTCCTCAAGCATTGATCATTTCAAAGCAACTGATTCCACAATATTATACTCCTGACTAGACGAGATACTAAACAAAGGCTGTAGTATGGGATAAAATGCTTTGATTGAAGTTGTGTGCTCAAGTGATGTAGTGATATACATACAACATGGAGATCAAGAGGTTTGAAAGACATTCGAAAGGGTAATCCTCGGAACTGTCGGAAAGTCTTAAATTTTGTTCCGACCTCATCTCTCAATCTTTACTTTTTCACCAAATTCAACTAATCTCGTATTGTAATCCTTTTTATTCTGATTTCTATCAATTGTATATCTACACTAAGGAAATTTCATTTTGTTTCATCATTATTCATGCTTCTGAAGATTCTCAAGAAGAAAGAGAGAGGAGGTTTGCTTCTGTGATTAGCTTTCTTTCCTTCATCGCAAAGAGCTTTCTCTGTCAATCATCCCATATTATTCCTCAAGTCCATCAATCCATCAATCCATTCATTTACTAAGGCCACCATCCTTCAATTTCTAATCAACCTTCAAGTGATCCAGGAACAAAGAAAGTAAATACAAGAGAAAGGAAAAATGAGAGTCGGTAAAAGCTCCACGAGAAGTTTTCTGTTTGAATCCACCAACGCCTTTAATGCTTCACCGCAGTGATCATGTAGTCATGACTTCGTTATCATTACGCCAGCGAATACTTCACATCCACCCCCCAAAACCATTGTCTTTGTCAACACGTTGGATTGAAGTTCCTGCATCTGTTGGAGTGTAAGAGACGTCATGGGTAGCATCTGTAACCGTGCCTGGTACGGGTGCTCTCGCAAACGGAAACCTGCTTTGGAGCTCTGCTCTTCTATCGATGCTTCTTCTTCTAGCTCTCTTCACGGATTCGTTATAGAGTCTCAGTTGTTCATTTCCACCAAAGATACCGGAGATGCTTGCAGTTACATGGGCTTTTTGACGGCCCTCTAGCATTGCCAAGGTGTTGTCGCGTTCTGCGACAGTACGTAGAGTATCGGCTTCTACCGGGGAAGGCGGGATGGCATTATGCGCGTGATTTCTTGCTCCAGTTGCGGCATTAGAGGTTGGTTCGATCCATTGCTTTGGACTGTTATTAACGCTGCCATTTGAAGTTGCATTGGGCGAAGTAGAGCTGTTTGAGGGAGTAGAGAATCGTGATGGTGGTTCGACCCATGCCTTTGCTGGTGTTGTGATCGAGTCGTTCTGAACCTGGGGAAACGCGGGCGCGAGAACTTGCGGGTTGCTGCCATGTGGCCACGCTGTGGTTGGCGTAGAAGGGGATGCGACTGCTCCGTGAAGTTCAGAACTTTGATTTGATAGATGACCATCAAAATTTGACCACCGTGGCAATGATGATTTATCGATGCTCTTTTTAACATTTGGAGGTTCCGACCCAGACGAAGCATGTCCAGTGGCATTTCTTCCACATAGCTTGAGGTCCCTATCTGGAGACTTCGATGGGATTGGGGGAGCGATGGACGTGCCATTCTCAGTCTGTAGTTGGTGTACCGTCGAAACTTCATTCTCGGATAATGTAGGATCGCCTGGAAGTTCTGCTGGCCGAGGACTGGTGACAAACTGCAACTCATGCTCATAAGATCTTACCGGTCGTGATGGTGTTGAAGAAACTGATACTGCAGCTCCCATCATAGCTTGTTTGATAGCACCAGTTCCCAAAGTCATCTTGTCACCGAAAGGCCAAGATGGCCACAATTTTTTGTCTGTCAAGCCCAACGTATCTAAGACACTTACACGATCCTTTCGTGATTTTCCCGCTTGGCATGAAACTCTATTTCCTGTGTTTATGCATTGATTATATCCATCATAAACATTTCCCTGTCTTAATGCCATGGAGTTCGACGCGTTATTGCCTTTCTTCTTCAAATTCCTTCGGCGTAACCACCATACAAGTAGACCGAGCGCAGCAATAGCGATGATGGCGCCGACGATGGCAGGCACTATAATTGCCACAATTGGAATCGACTTACGGGCATTATTGTTTGGCGGAGTTGATACCAATGTGCCAGTTGCTATTGCTGGAGACGATGTTTTAGAAGAGGCCGGTGTAATACTTGGCTTACTTGTCGAAGTCGCCGACCGAGTGGAAGGTGTTGTTGGTCCAGTGCTTTTGTCAATAGTGCTCGAGCTACTAGTTTCGACAGTGTTTGAGCTATCAGTTGTCTGTGGGATGGAGAGGCTCATGGTGCTGGTTGACAACGTGGCAAGAGTTGCAGCGACCGACGCAGGGTATGTAGTAGGGTATTGAAATTCAGTCGCAGTTTCTCTTACTGGAGACTCGTTTGTTGGATAGACTGTATAGATAATGATCAATCCAGAAGTCAAGGTAACAGGAATCTCACCAGCTGGTGTCACGAACTAAAAAAATCGTTAGCATCGAAAGCATCATTGTGGTATCGTGGGAAACATACTTCTGAGGATGTTACAACAATAGGAGTGGGTGAGACGGTAGTATACGATGTGAGAGTGAGAACATTGATGCTTATACTCGAACTTGAGCCATCTGCCATGCTCAAAGAAGAACATAGGCAGACGATCAAAATCGTCAACAAAGCATGCAAGTGTCGCATCTTGATACCGGAGAGCAGATGATGCCGAGTTTTATTGAGATCCTAAGAAGTGCGAGGTGTTGTTGGCGTGTGGTAAAGGACGGAAAGAATCAACTGGCGGAATGCGACCGCTTGAAAGTGATGACCTTCGGCAAGGTGAATAATGTGGTTTGAGAGCGCAGCCGAAATCGATTATATTCGAGAAAAGGCGTGTGATAATTTCAAGAGTATAGAAAATAACAAAGCTATAGTTCTGGACCGCAGCCTTGCAGAATTGATGAAAAGTCCAGGTCTCTGGTCAAGGTCAATAAAGAGGTGGTGTGTAAATTCCAAATTGTAATTCAATATTATTATGAGGTTTTGGGAAAGTTCAAAATCAAAATTGAGCTAAATCTTTTGGACAGGCTAGAGTCTCGGCGTTGAGAAACAAGTAAGTTGCTCAAAAGTTTGAGTGATGCTGCTCGAGGTTTGATGTTGTTGTTATCAAAGGTTCATTCAAACCACATATGTTACTTAGGGAAACCTTAGTTCAAAGAGGTGATGATGGATGTATGCATTATACTCCTGTGGATGTCCAGATACCTCCAAGAACCAGTTGCATATATGAGACCAGCTGTGAATGATATCCAAGAATACCAAAGTACCTATACCTTGAGTTATGTTGTGTTTGGTAATGCAAAGGTTGTTGAGATTAAAAAGAACTTGGGACAGAAGATATGCTCAGAATTTGGATTCACTTCCCTTGCCATACATATGATAAGATGGAATATCATTTGTGAATCAGCGACTCATAATTTCCATGAAGGGATGTTAGCAGATGATAGATGACCCTCTCAATGACCTTGGGAATTTTGTACTTTGGATTTTGTCAAAGTGTTCAAGTCATCTGCTTGCTTGTTGACGATCACAAAATTCTGATGTCCTGGTGTCCTGGCTTTCTGGTGTTGGAGAGTCCTGTTTCTCCTCGAGTGCTTTAATTGATGAAGAGATGATGAATAAAGCTTGTGTTAGTATATCCTTGAACTTCTTGTAACCTTTATCCTTCCGGTGAAGTGTGAGTTTTATGAGCTGGTTGACTAAGTAATGAGGTTCCCGGAGTCCAGCTCTCTACAAAATGGAATTCACTGTGATGCAAAAACTTCTCAGGATGCTGGGTGAACTTGAAAAGTCTCGTGAGTGTGAATGTTTCAGGTTCCCCGGATTCTTTTTTGAATTCTGGAAAGGAGATGAATGATCCGTGGCTTTGGGTCCCCCTACTTTGAGTGCAAGTCCAGATATGGTGAAATGGTTGGAATATGATTCACACTGGTAAGAGGGTCATTCGGAACTGCGAAACTTTGATCCAGTGGAGCAAAAGTTCGAAGATGATGAGAGAGGAATGCGTTTTAAGACGCTACCTTGGGTCATTCGAAGATAATATATTATATGAATATCCAGGGCCTGTAATACTTTGGGGCACTATCCGGCCACATTCAGGACTCGATGGCGTAGGAAGAGATCGTAGAGGGTTGGCGATCGGTGAGTATATATGTATCGCGACGGAAGAGGTACAATTGGTTTTGGAAAATGGCGGTCCTTATAAACAAGTACCTGGAGTGAGATCATTAGAGTGAATATCATTGCAGTAGTGAAGCACTATTCTCCTTGTGTTGCAGATCTCATTTTGTGGTCTTATCCGACTTGTGAAGCGGGAAATTACGAGATACATGGTAGAGTCAGGAAGGCTATCCGGATATTATGCATCAGTTTGACTCTATTTGAATATTAAAAGAAGCATGATTGATCGTATCTTCCGTGATTATTTATTTTCATCAATGAATTAGGATATTATTACTCGTGTCTTTAAACCTAATCCACAACAACAGACATGCCATGAAAAAATGACCCACCAGGGTGGAACTTTAACTCGGTTATTTAGTGAGATCCCCCTATTTTGCGACGATGAGAGCAAAGTCTACGAAGACGTTAATTGGCAGGTATGGATGAATCAGGTGAGTGAAGCATTTATGTTTCATTGGATTTCTCTGCTTTACCTGCCCAAAGCCCTTCAAGGACATATATCATTTATTTCACACGTTCTCTGACAAAAGAATTGAAATTTTAATGGTATATATCATTTGCAAGTAACGAACTTCAATTTTTATCTTCAAGCCGCTCCAAAATTTGGAAAGCGACGTCAAAATGCAAGGCAGCATGCTTCAAGTGCCTTTTCAAAAAAGGAAAAGCAACGCATCTTATTACATATACACACTAGAACTTTAGTCCCCTCTACTCACTCTTAGCTTTCCCCTCCTCTCTCTTCCTCACCACCTCTAAAAATTCCCCCACAACCCCTTTATAATCCATACTTCGATACGGCTCAAACCACTCATTCCACGAACCTTTCCATCCCCCATCCCTCGATTTCCTCCTCGCTTCCACCCCCAACTCCTCACAGAGTAAATCACAAAGATCCTGTACCTCTGCTCCCACGTTCGGTTCGATAATCCCTGCTCGTCTATATCTCCACTTCATAAATGCATTTGCCCGCGCGGTATCCAGATCCATTGTCAATTTGTCACTGAATACTTTATCGATCTCGGGTGCGTGCATGTTCTCGAGATAGGCAATACTCCATAGCGAAGAAAGTTCAGCATAGGTTGGGATTTGGGGGGATGCTAGGACGCCGAGAAAAATAATAGATCGATCGTTGCGGGTAGCTAGGGTGGTGGGAACTGATTGACGATAGAGATGGTATGGTGTGTGGTCTGGCGGAGTTTCATAAGTCTTAGGTGGGTTGGATAAGAAAGGAAAGGTTTTATGAACCCATTGATCAGCCTCGTGATCGAGTTCTTTCCAATATTCCTTCAGAGCGGGAGGTTCCGAACCAAATGGAATTGGAAGATCAAGCTCAAGACGCGTTTCGGGCGTGAAGAATTTGGAAAATGTTAGATTCCACCCGGTGGCGAATATTATTGCGTCAGTAGCAAGATGAGTACCGTCATCGAGAGTGACATTTCTGGGATTAACCTTAGATATATGCGTGCGTTGGACATCTATAAGTATTCCTTCATTCAGCTTTTCAAACAAGGTACTGCCTTCTTGAAGGAAGGAAGGTGCAGATGTCGACCAAAAGAGACTGTGTTTCATTAGTAAAGTCAAGTTCACCGCCGCACAAATATCTTACTGTTGTAAATCAGGTGCGATTTTCTTAGCATTCTCGCTCTGTTCATAAAGACCTTTTAACATATAGTGAGAAGCCCACTCCCAATATTTTCCAATCAACCATATACCGGGCCAAAAGAGACCACTATGTAAAAGCCAATACCAAAATCCGTGAGTTCTCAATAGACATGGAACTGTTAGTCCTGCCCATCTGGAAAATGCAATGGCGGCGGTATGCACTCCTCCCGATCTTGCTTGTATAAGCATTCCTGGGCCAGCACCACCTTCTCGTATTAACCAAGTAACTATCTTTCCTGCAGTTGCGCATAGATTGACGACTTCCGCAGCCGATTTATTACCTCCGACTACGGTTACATGTTTGATTTTGTCTGCAGTAAGTTCGGCATGTCGAGCACCAAGATATAGAGAGTGGAAGACTGGTCCATTAAATTGACTCGTATCGAGATCCGGCATCCTTGGATCCGAAGAAGGTCCACTTGCTACGATCAATTTATCACACTTGAAAAATTCCTTTTCTTTTCCTTTTGTCTGCACTTCTAGACTCCACCTCTTGACGCCATCAGTTCCATTTTCAGGGACCGCCGAAAAGACTTTCGTATTGAGGCGGAGATGTTCATCGATGCCAAATCTTTTGGAAAACTTGCGAAGATATTCACCCACTTTGTGCCCCGGAATTATCTTCCACATTTCCAACTCCGGATCTTCGTCCATACACATGTCGGAAAATTCATAGCACCCAACAGGACTATCGGCAATGAGTCCAGGATAACTTCGCTCAATACTCCAGACTCCGCCGATGCTGCTGTCAGAGTCAATTACTGTCAGTTTGATGTTGGGTTTGAGCTGTAGGTATGTCCTAGCGGCCGCAATACCCTGCCATCCTGCACCAATAATAATAACATTATGATTATCTGCGGTTTGTTCTTCTGGAGCCATGATTCCGTAGCAAAGTCAATTGCAGAAATTGATGTAGGATTGCGTGATTCTCATATATGCCCGACAATTCCAACATATCCGAGGAATTTGTATCTTTTCATGGCAGTCATACGATGCCATTTCTTTCCAAAAATTCTCGGTAAATGGGAGTGGTAGAACAATGTTAAGGAACAATAGGATGTAAATGCCACAAGGTACGAGTACGAAACCATTCGTTTTGTTGTTAAAAAATAAAGAAAATAAATTCATTGATGCCTCTATCTATAAGATCCCGTATGTTTCTTTATTCTTCGAAACTCGATCTTGATAAACTTATCCATTTGGGGTTTTGCTGAAGCTATTCGGTCTGAAGACTATTCGGTTCATAAAAGCCCCAGGATTCATGACCAGCATCGGGATCTAATTAAGCCAATCCCATTTGCTGTGTGACATATGTAGCCATAATACCCCGTATAATACCCTTATTTGAATTCACTTATATGTGTTTCAACAAACCGGAAGGGGATGTAATTAAGAATCGCAGTATTGAACAAACCGTATGTCTTTCCAATAAGGCGAGTCTAGTGTTGGATGAGGGTTAGTGTGGAATTATCCATCGAACCATTCCAGACCCATTTCAAATCACTCTTCTTCGACGCTCCAGGCTTTTCCAAACAAGTACTAAGCACTGACAGACTCAACTCCTTCATCAAGATCCAAGTCCGCACCCAGGAACGTATCCGCCATCGACCTATAGCTAGCTACAATTACCCATAAATTTCGCACTTGCGATTTCAAATATCTCGCAACGTCGCCAAATAAAACACACAGTACCAACCTTCCATGATGTGGTTATTTTGAAGATAGCAGTAGCATCGCAGGTTTTTAAGATTTTGCCATTAATTTAGCTAGTGTTATGTAACTTGGTAAACTGCGGCGAAGGAAGCTGTCGTGCGTCTACTATGCTCTGCAGATACGATTGAGTACTTCCAAAAATAGACGCGCTATATACAGCAGCTTCTCTTCTGAATGTTATACTTTGTTCCGGGAACATTGGTTTGACCTATCGAAAGGCCGATCTTTGCGCAAGCTGATCTCAACATAATATTTCAATTCCTCTTAAACCCTTTCGCTTCCCCCCACCTCCTGACTTTCCCATCCAAATCCCTGCCGACAAATCCCCAAACCACACTCGTCCCCCATGTAACCAAAGTATCCAACACCCAATTCCCTCTCCTACTACCTCCCCATGCGCAAGCCCTCATCATACTTCCTAACCAACCCACCGTAATCAGATATTCTCCTCTTTCCAAGCCCCTAATCGCATTTCTGGCGACTTCATCTGGTGTTTGTATCGGATCCGCTTCCTCTAACAAATGTGTGATTTCCGGTTTGCCTTGATTCTCAATCTCCAATCCCGGGCTAGCTATTGTACCCGGGAAAATTGTGTGAATTTGTGGGGGATTGGGGTAAAGCAGGACTTCTTGATATAAAGTATCGCTTAGACTTTTGATCGCAGCCTTGGTCGGTGAATATGGTGTATAACCCACGA
Organism: Botryotinia convoluta; assembly: GCA_004786275.1. Classification (NCBI taxonomy): domain Eukaryota; kingdom Fungi; phylum Ascomycota; class Leotiomycetes; order Helotiales; family Sclerotiniaceae; genus Botryotinia; species Botryotinia convoluta. The sequence continues at coordinate 41,694 of PQXN01000094.1, read as the reverse complement.
CGGAATAGAAAGCTAAAACGCTACTGGTGAAGATTAAATGTCGGTCTTTCTTTTCGGCGTTGGAGGTGGAGAGCCAGGATTTCAAAACGCAATGAGCCATATCTGCACAAGACCAATAGTTTATGTCCATTTGTGTGCGAAGTTTCTGGGGAGTCGTATCGAGGAAGAAGCCGGGGGTAGAAGTGCCTGCGATACACCAGACAATGTCTGGAGGGTTAGAAGAATTGAATTTAGTGGCTTCTTCGAGTATGCGTGCGGCTTCGGTGGGAATAGAGACGTCTGCGGAAATATAGTGGAAAGATTGCGTTGATGGGGAGAGAGCTGCGGCCTGTGAAGTGTTAGTTGAGCCCATCTACAAGCCCTTGCTCTTGCATTTGTTTCTCCTGCCAGTCCCCTCTCGAACCTCTAATGGTATTCAAGTATGTCTTCTCCTCAACCTTTTCTTCAATTCTAAATCCCACCCTAATTTTCACTACCCCTCTTTGAAGAAACGAAAAGCACTAAAAAAAATTACCTTAATTTCCACCATAGCCTTCTCCAATTTTCCGACGTTTCTCGCAACAATTATCACATTTGCCCCCTTTTTGGCTAATTGAATTGCAACGCTCTTTCCCATTCCTTCTGAGGCGCCGGTCAAGATGACTGTCTATCGATGGGAGGTGTTAGCACATCTATACAAACATGAAGCCTGCGAGTTCCCACCCGGCCCGCGAAGATAAAACGATTGATCATACCTTTCCTTTCACCAAAAACTTATTTCCTCCCAGTCCAAACATACCCATAATGCCCGGTGCAAAGGCCGCGAGGCCCAGTACCAACGCTGCAACGGTCCAGTAATTAAGTATCGACATGACTAATTGCTCGAATTAGTATTGAAGTCGGAAGGGAAGCCGTTGAACGGGGTCGTCGCGTATGAATTTTGGCGTTTACGATAAGCTAACGATAAGAGACAGGGGTACACGCGTGGTATTGTTAGTAGGAGGGGAGCTCCCGAAGATCATCGATTGATTAGTGCAGGAACGTGGATTTTTGTAGTAAGACCTAGTCATTATAGGGGCCATAAGGCTGTGATGTGCAGACGATCTTCGCCATGATAGGATTCATTGTGTATATGTATTAATATTTGTATATCCGGTGCAATTACCTACGTCGTGAGTTTTATATTTTGAAGGACTCTACAATCACTGTCACTTTTGTATTGGCAAGTCAGATTAAAGATTTATGATAATGTTACTTTACTGCAGATGGCAGTTGGCCAGTGGACTACCCTTTGCGACCTATTCCTAATACATCATCCTTTCCAAGCAAGCCTGCTGGATTATGATTTTGACCTTGATAGAAAGCCCCAATGCTCTTGAACTCAGCATGCCTAAAAGATAAGCATATACTCAAGTCTCATAACCATGTTCCTTGAAAGGGCGATATAGATGCCACTATATGCGCCCAGCCTTGTATACGCAAAATGAGACCAAAAAATAAAAACACCATTCACGAACGCCGCTTCCTTGACCATGGTAACGCCTGTATCAATTCATTTCGGAAACGCCTTTTGTCCATATATTGGGTATCATCCTTTCCCCCAGAAGCAATTTGCGAATAACCACAAATAATATCTTAAAAAGGTTATAAAAAATTCTGCATATCAATCTGTTCTCTTTCGTGTAAGAACAGGTCTCTTCCTCCTATTCGCAACAGGTGCCATGCCAACGAATGTTTCATCAGAATCATTGCCAAGGCGATCATAATGTTCATGACCGACAGTAATAAGTTTGACCATGTTTCCCAATGCAACTACGATACTGTTCGTACCCACTTTCGTAACTGGGCCAAGTTTACCAACAAGTAATACCTGATCGTAAACTGAATTTAAGGGCACAGAGGTCTCATCTCCTCTCGATCCTAAGCTCCAAACCTCCCAGCCGTCATTTTTGCCTCCTGGGTGATCTAGATTAGACGTCCTACCCGAAGCACCACGTCGTCGAAGTCCGCCGCTTCCAATCGACCCCAAAAGTTGATTTCCTGCTGCTTGTTTATCTTGATTTTGTGTCTTCCGTACACCTACCACATACCCCGATTGGAGTGCTTGCCAATTACCAGGATTTTCTATACTAAATCTCCGCTCTACGGTTTCCCGCCATAAACAACACGTTTTAGAGCCTGGTTTATCAGGATCACGGAAACATATAGTATCGCCCTCTCTGCTTGGCAAATATGATTGCATCATCATATTACCAGTCTCAATGCAAGTATACATAAATGCAAATGATCCCAAACCAACAGATCCACATTGTGGCCTTCGTCTTGTCGAATGAACACATTGCAGTGTTCCTAGTTTGATGTTCTCGGTAACAAATGAATGAGTGACATTATGGGTGTGTATATCAACAAGATCAACGCTGTGGTCGCGTATAGCGAGGAAAGAAGATAATGCCGGTAATGGAAGAATTGAGTTGACATCTTTGTCATCGGATACCCAAGGGAGTCTAAGATCATATGAAACCCAACCAGATTTTTCTTCAACTGCAACATGTACACAACCACGTTTTGAGGCGGTTATGATCTTTGGAGGTGGCAGGGAGCCATTCATAACAACTTTCTCCAAATGTGGCTCAACACAAACCAATGGCGTGCGGCAAATTTGTAGTTCCTTTGAAACATGATCTTCCATATGAAGTTCTGACATGAGACCATTATGGCGTACGATAATCACCGGATCAATCAACTCAACTTCATTGTGGCTAAAGAAAAATGCTTCTGGTGTTCGCCCTTTAACGTCCACGGGCATTGTCGGACCCCATCTTCGTTCAGGAATATTCCATAAGGCGACCATTTTCTTCGACAGTATTGCGAGCCAATTTGAGTCATTATCGATCGCCATAGCTAAAACAGGAAACGGATCGATATCGGATCCAGGATCTTCGACTACATAGCTTCGGCCATTATGCTGTGCATTCCAAACACGGATCCATCTGTCCAGACCAACTGAAACGACAATTCCATCGCGAGAAGCTGTCATTAGGACAACATCCAAAGCATGTCCAGAGCCGAATGTTTTAACCGACAGCAGGGGTTCGTCGCCGTGACCCTTACGGTCTTCGTCGTCAGAAGGTTCATCAGACAAGAGATATTTAATGAATTGATTGACAATCACACCAGTGATGATAACAAACAAAAGAAACTGTAGGGACTGGTTCTCGATAAAGTCATAAAAAGCAGGAAGAAACGATCTCACACCAAGTCTGTTTGGTGTCCGATCTGAACCGTTCAAAACAAAAACTAAAGGATCATAAACTTGAGCAACGAAACTGTAAGCATGTGGTTTGACAATGCTTATAAGCTCGTGAACAGTCTCGTGGTCTTGCAATCGAAGCCAGGCAGTTGGAGTTCTAGCTTGATGAACATCGACCTCTAGTATTGAAGAAGCCGGCGCAGTTGTCTTCAATACATGTTGACTGCTTTGCAAAATACCTTGATCGAAGTGCCATTGACAAATTAGTACTGCGATAATAATCACCAAGGTACCGACAATACGAGTCGAAGGCATGTTTCCTCCACGAAAAATGAAATCAGCCCATGGTTTAGAAGACGATCTTTCTGGTGATGGATAGCCTCGTTCCCGGGAAGAAGCCGAGAGTGTGTCGTTCAGTTGAGGTCTTCGTACATCGATGCTTAGAACGGGAGCGAAGAACATTAGTAGATAGAAGAAATCAAAGATTAGTGCAAAAGTAGCGAAGCGACAGAAAGTAGCTTGCCCTTCGCCTCCAAACTTGGATACGACCCACAAGAAGAGAAGCCTCTGGCCAGTGTTTGCAAGGAATACATGTCCATTCTTTCCAAAGGCTTCTGCGGATCTAAGAGTCGGATGATGTGATGAGGGCGTGACAATAAAAGCTCTTACGAGTTGAAGCATGTTTTCCGTGCCGCAAAAGACAACAATCAAAGGATAGTATTCTCTGGGTATCATAGACAAATCTGTTTTGATAATAGCGCAGATTGTGAACGTCGAAGTGAACGTAAAGGCCAACTGAGTAGTCGCTGCAATGAGAAGACCAAGCCTTGACTTGAGAGCCCGTAGGCCCCATAGAGTTGCGACGAACCACCATGCGCCAAAAGTGTATGCGGCGGCCAATGCAATCGATTCCCAAGTAGCAGTAGGTTGAAATAAGAATTCATAGGGAGTGCTTCTTAACGAATGGCCATCGGAAGGAATCATGCGCCAGTCATCAGATCCTTTGGCTGCCAGTTGAGCTGCTCTTCTCTCCCAATATCTCCCGACAGGCGAGTCAAGCATGTGAACTAAGGTTATGACCAAGGCATCTGCCGCCACAAGACGGTGGTCCTCAAAACGCTTACCACTGAAGACAATAGAGTGTCTTAAGGTAACATTGACAGAGGTTGACTGGTGTAAGTTTTTGTTGACTGTCATCACGATGTCGTCATCAGCTGAGATCGCTTTCTTCGAGCATGACCAGTATTGTAATGGAGAATGAAAGAACCAAGATGAGTTTGTTAGACCATTTACTGCATGAAAGGTATCCCGTGTATCCACTGATAATTCATTTTGTGTATAATCAATCTGGGCATGCTTAGCCTCTTTGCGAGGGTTAAAGTTGATAGTGGGGCCTAATATATGATCCTGTATCTCTAATGCTGCTTGGAGAACATCTGATTGTAAAGCTTTCATATAGCTTCCTACTCCGGTATTAGCTCTCCTCCCTTCGAAACCCAGAGTAATAACACACCATGTACCCATATCGATCGCATGACCACATCCGGTTTCCTCGAATCATCCAATGCCTTCAAAGGTTGCGCGGAAGACCATACATGATGTGGTAGATTTGACGCGCCATTGGTGAAGCCATTTGTGAAGAGAAATGGAAAGGGATATATAAGTAGTGTTGCGATTATAGCAGAGATAGTTATGGCAGCGACTGAGTGCTTTGCGACGTTATATCCGAATTTAGTGAAGCGATCTCGAATGGGATGTTTGATGTCGAGGTCGGGAGGTTCCGTGGTTCTAATGGAGACAAGCTGATTAGATATATAAACTTTTGTCAAGCATATCAATTCATTAAATCACTTACCCTCTGAATGGATAGAGGAGGTACCAAATCATGGTGTCGAGGGATGGTTCTTGCCCTTGTCCTTGATCTGTTGCCAACCACTCCAAGTTTGGCGGCGGTACCTCTTTTCGAGAACCTTGATAGACTTCAGTAATAGATTTGCGCCAAGATATTAAATTCTTCGTCAATTAAAATTTAGGTAATATAACAAATCGGTATCGATACAATAGTGGCGTGGGTAGACAATAATGGTGGAATTGAAATTGTTGACGTCGTGGGGAATCTCAATCATGGTGTTATCGCATATACAGATAGTGTATTGTATTAGTAGTTGGTGATAGTGGTGTTAGTGCTGGTGCTCGAGTGATTATAGAGACGAATCGGAGATGTGGGTGGGAACATTGAAAGCTTTGAGGAACCTCAAAATCGAAGTGCTGACATTTTTGAATCAAGTGAATGGAAGGTACTGGGTCGATCTTTGTTGATTGATAACTCTGACGATTTGATCGAGGGTTTCGGAGTGAATGGATGAATGAATGAATTGAGGTCTACTCGAGTAGCGTTGTCAATTCCTTTTTTTCATCAATAGTTGGTAAAGTTTAAGTTTAATTTGTTGTCATTTTCATCGAATCGAAGAATTGAAAATACCTAGGATGGTCGTAGCGTACGTACTAGGTGGATGAGACTGTGAGGGCAGATATTGAAAAAAAAAAAATTGGTAGTGAAGAGTGTGCAGATACTGTGTGAAGTTCGTCACGAGCCAAGGAAATATGTGGATTCTTTTCTTTTCTCTCTCGGAATCCTGAGCCGAGCCAATCAAACGGCTTAATTCTTACTTGGGTCCTTTGATACTTTACCATGTACTGTCCAGTTGAGAAAAGGTCTAAGAAAGAATAACCAATGATTTCCCTAGAAATTCCTATGACAGAACAAACGATAAGTGTATGTATGTGGGACTTTCCCCATGTATTCGATCCTGATCCAATTCAGTGAATGAACCTTGGAAGAGCTGATGGAATGGAATGGTAGGTATCAGGTAGAATGAATGGCAGAACGACGGGTGAACTTACCTGGTAACTACTGAATCGTAAAGAATACCATTGTAGGTAGATGATACTGTATATGTATGTGTACACTGTAAATGCGTATAATGAACTTCTCCCCTCCTCTCCCATTCTCTAGCGCCTTCTCTCTTTCTTTACCTCTTTCCAAATTTGTCGATTCCACCTCAAACCATGCATAGACTCGGTACAGAAGGGGTCGCCAATTCGAATGATACTGTATGATACTTTAATGAACAAACGCGAGATATCGATTAGGAAACGGATGTTACTTCCGAATCCCCATATGTGTGAAATAAATCCAATGAACTTGCCGGCGGCTGCGAGGGGTTTCAAGAGATACTCGATAACACAACAGTATTGTACCTATACAATGTCTCTCAAAATTGATCAGGTCGTACGAGATTCCGTCCCTATCCCCTATCCCTGATGTGATATTTCGAACTTTAGCTTTTTTTCTGATTGTACATCCTTTATGTGCTGTGGTCTGGTATCGATGATCGAACGGTGCACCTGCTTATTCTGAATTCTTGAATATCGAGGCTGCACAATGACCGCCTTCATAGTATCTCACAACTTGACAATATAAATTCTTGTACTATACCTGGATACCTACAAGGACTTGTGTTTCATCATTTTCTTCTCCTTCTGACCTGAAAGTTTACACCTATCGACAAGCCCTGGATTGGCTTTTGCCACAAAGAACGAATCATGTTAAGCTGAGTTGAAAGCTAGAGTATCGGCATCAAGTCCAATTGAAGATCCAGACCATTTGGCAACCTGTAGTAAATTTCAAGATAACAAAAGGGGGATGTAGCTGTAAGTGCATGCAGCTGCAAGAGGTAAGAGGTAAGAGGTTAGAGAAAACTAGTGATTGCGACCATTTTTTCTAGATAGAAAAGAGATGCAGCAACAGCAACAGCAACAGCAACAGCAACATCAATAGCAATAGCAATAATTGAAAAGTAAAAAAGGCCCTCAAAACCTTCGTACAGAGTGGGCGTTCACTTAAATCTATATAATTCCTTTCACCACCTTTTGTTAAATTTACTCCTCTTCCTTTTGTCTGGAATCAATTCAATCATCGTATGGTTTTTGACATTCTGACATGTCCATCGCGTGATTTTGACGGCATTTATATTGACCGATGGCCTAGTTAGGCGTACTAGAAGTGCTAAAACTTAAAAAAAGAGATTTTCAGGTCCCGTGAATTTTGAAGAAAAGAAAAGAAACCCGAAAGAGGCATTTTCAAGCGTTCACCGGTGGCTGATGGATTTAACTCCAATTCCAATCAAATGTCCCAGGTTGTCCCCAATAATCAATTTATTATTAGCATTAGCATTAGCATTAGCATTAGCATTAGCATTAGCATTAGCATTAGCATTAGCATTAGCATTAGCATTAGCATTAGCATTAGGATATCAAGCCACCACTGGCAATTGGAATATTTCCCATCTGAATTTTGCGGGGGAACATTGTACAGAGTGCTTATGGAGATGATCAACATGATGTGACTTTCCAGAAACTTCTGTACAGCTTGAGTTATCTACTGGTGCAGCCTATGTGGGTTTGGAATCCAGCGATAATGGATTCGTCTTGAGAACTAATCACTATTCTCAATTCTAATATGACTATGTGTGATAGGCATGAATGTAGGTAGGTAGGTAGGTAGGTAGGTAGGTAGGTAGGTAGGTACATTGTAGGTATTTATTCGCATTCCATCGCCCAGAAACATTCATATATCTCTTTGAAAAACAAACCAAAGAAAAAGAGACTTGATGAAATACTACCAAGTACTAGGCACCTAGTCTGTAGGCAAGGTAGGTATCATGTATCTACCTAGCCAAGGTAACATGTGAAGATATACATACTTAACCAGGTGTTTTATGCAGGTCCTCATGTAGTAGATATGAATTAGCCAATACCTAGCTACTTAGCTACTTAGTAGGTAATCAATAACCATCTTATAAACTTCTTCTTCCTCGAAGGACTACTCATCGATGCAAGTGCCAGCTACCCTATCATTTCCATGTTGTGGCATATACAAGGGACAACATCTTGATTCTGCAGACACCCGCTTTCCAAGACCTTTTTGTCGGCCCTTTGATAATTTGGGAACGGAAACATTCAGGCCGTTTTATTAGGCGAAATTCGTATTCCTGATCAACAGCCTCAGATCTGAAAGCAAACACTTTGTTCGACTGGTATATGCGAAGAATTTTCGTCAAAAAACAAGTGCGGTTCAATTCAATTCAATCAATAAATACCCTTGAGTATTGTTTCCATGACCCTCACTCATTTGGGCAACAAATCATGAATGAAGGCGATGAGAAGCAAAGTGTGTGTACCTATCTGATAGGTATACCTCCAGATCCTCCCAACACAATCTCAAAAGGGACTTTTTCGTCACAGGACTAAAGTAACACTTGTGATTCCTTAATCATCCTCAACCTCCTCAATGTTCAATTCATCCATCTAGATCTTCTTCACCACAACCACCACCACCACTACCGACTTTCGTCAATTCAAGTCACAGCAATGTTGAGGGAAAAGGAATACAACTTATCAATCTTGATACTTCAAGGCTATCTAAGTTATGTATTCATCACTACGTCATGATAAACATCAATCCTCGTGGGCAATATTGTATTTTTGGTGATGCATGAGATCTACTTTTGGAATCATGCTATGCGAATGCGAACCATCAGAAAGGACGGATACTTACTTTCATGAGGCTGAATTTGCATATGTATACCATATTTTTAAGCGCCGCATGTCAGTGTTCAGTAGTCTGAAGTCTAAAACCGATGGAAATAACAAGTGTCACCATTGTCACTGTACTTGATTATGTACATGCCCCACGAACCTGTCTATTCCTGTCGCAAACCATTGCAGCCGTTTACAGAGATTGCCAGGGAATTCTGCATTTGGGGCTTAGACATTAGCAAATTCAATGACTGTGACTATTCTCAGATACTCCAGAGGTACAGTAATTGTTTGGACTCGGTATGCATGTCGTTTCGTCGAATATCGATACGTTGCACTGCTTATTGAGTAAGTAGGCGATACTTCACTACGAGTCGTCTCGCCGAGAGGTAGGTAAACTTTTCAGATACTTCTACAAATATGGCATGTTTGCGTTTCTATTCTTATCTTCTCGCTCGAACTCAATTAAGAGTGTGATAAACGCTTTAAAACATTTCGTACCTTCCAGAGTTGGATGAGATATGATCCCACCGTCAAATCAACGTTGCTCCCACCCTTTCTCCTCCTTCAAACAATACGTAATCCTTCTCGCCCCCGATTCTTCTTTCCTTCGATTTCTCTTTACTATTGTTTTCTCTTCCTTAATCATCTTATTCCAAGCATCTGTTAGGATGCCTGCAAATTAATTATCACTTTGTGGCATGATGCGCTTCTACAACCTACAATATCCTTCAGTATACCTAAAAACACAATTAACAAATTCAACAGGAATTACATTCCATCGTTACAAAGAAAGTCGTAACTTTCGTCCCAAATGAGAATGGACTCTTATGGTCCATCGATACTGGCAACAACAATCATTTTCCTCATTCTCGGCGTTTTTGTTGTCTCACTCCGTTACTATACTCGAGTGGTAATTCGAAATACCATTGGCCATGATGATTTTCTCATTCTCTTGTCTCTCGTAAGACATATCATCGAAGATCTCAGTATTTGGTATTCTGACTTGGGGTTTTAGGGCCTTTATATCGTGATGGCATCATTACTCTTCGTCGGCGTTCAACGAGGCATCGGTCAACACAAGAAGGGAATGAAGACGGATGACATTGTTGAAAGCTCGAAGGTCTCAACACTGATTCTGGGATCATACAACCAACTGACAATCAACAGTACGTCTGGCTCACGGTCTTAATTTACATAAATGCTGTTACGGCGGTCAAAGCTTCCTATGCCACATGTCTCCTTCGTCTCACTGAGGCCAGTCCTTGCGCATACGCTCTTTGGGCTGGACTATCAATCAATGTTATCCTATGCTTCATAGCAAGCTTTTACCTGATTTTCAATTGTCAGCCAATTTCATACGCTTGGAAGCAGGGCGACTCGAGCGTGGATGGTTATTGTAATTACGACTCAGCAGATGCTCTAGGTTATGTATGGGCCGGACTGTCTCTAGCGCTATATCTCCTCTTTACCCTCATTCCGGTCGCATTAGTTTGGGATATGCAAATGCACATAAAAACGAAGACATTCGTTGTCACTGTCCTGGGATTAGGATTATTGTAAGTGACACGTATATTCTCGACATCTGAGTTGTGAAATTTGCTGACGGAGTGCCAGCGCTGGTGTTGCTTGTGCTGTACGAATCGGAGTGTTTGCTGTGGACTTGGATTATACCGATCCTCTTTGTTCGGGACTCTATCCTCTTGCCTTGACATGACTATGACTAATGAACATTCACAGATTCAATATCTCCAATGCTTATTTGGTCCGTAGTTGAAGCTGGTTTGGGAATTGTGGCAAGCTGCATCGCAACATTACGACCTCTCCTTCGACACTACAACATTCAAGGCCTAGAGGAGATTGAACTCGAAGGCGAGGTCGGACACGGTCAACGGGCATACAAAATGTCAACAGTATCCCAAATCCTTAACAAATTCACAGGTCATGGTGCACATACCGTGACCGTCATTCACCAAGGAAGTGAAGCTACGATCCCCGCGAATGGTCAAATCAAGGAGAGAAGGACATACAATATCTCTACTCTTCAGAGAAGTTCGGCGGACATGCAACACGAGCGGCAAATGCAAGGAGTTGCTGGCAAAGTTCCCGAGCCAGACGATGTGAATACCGGGGGTTGGTGAGAGTAAACAAGATTCAGAATGGTTCCGATAACATAGTAAAATTGGTCTTCGAGAAAAGAAGAAGTTGGGTCAAGGATTCATTTTATATTCAGGTTATGGTACCGTTTTGATCAATGCAAATACATTTTCAGGTTCTATTCTATACTGATTACATCTTGCCTACAATGGTAAAGAATGCCTACTGGTGCGCAAGTGCACACAATCTTTGCTGGATTCCTGCTGTACCAAACTCTCTCTACCCCATGTTTGTAGGTGACAGGGTAATATTCGGCAAATCTACCAGTCAATCTAGAATACCCGAAACATTACAAGGGCAATGAGGTTATCCGTACGTGATCCAGGGTAAGCAAATTAATATCCGGTCGTCATGCATTCGCCGAGTCGGAACTCTCTTTTTCGGGCTAGGGACCTAAGAGAATGGTGACATCTTAGTTTGTGTGGATTCTTCAAAGACTAATTAAGAGGTTGGGATCATAATGGGGCTTGTGGGACAATTTAGTTTTACCACCAATAGAATTACGAAGATGTTTGAGATCGGAAGACTGATAAATCTCATTAACGGTGTACGAGAGGAATGTTCGGAAAAGATAAACTCGGATTAAGATGGAGATAGAGTTGTAGGTGAAAGAATCGTCTGATAAACCCAGTTACAGTATGAAGTTTATCGTGTATGCATGGGGGGAATACTGGGCGTCACTTTAGGCTTCGGTCTTACTAGTCTCCCAGATGGGTACCCTTTCTGCATGCATGATGTGAATGCAGAAGAGCTTAAGCTTATCAAGCATGCCGATATTGGACAAGGTCTAAATCGTACGTCTGGAAGGTTCATATAAATGGGTGGTATCGCCGCCATATTCGACGTGATCTCTAGGTTTCCAGACGAGACTCAAGCTTTCAATATGTTCATCTCAAAATCCCTCATCTTCACACTCGCAAGTTCTCAGGTTCTCGCGTCCAGACTATTTGTGGCTTCATATGCAGGAACTGTTACTACATTGTCACTCGATGAAGATGCAAATGGTGCATATTCATTCGAAGTCATTGCGACATCTACGGCATGCGCGGCCAATCCCTCGTGGATCACCTTAGATTCTTCGCGAGATATTTTGTTTTGCGCGGATAGAGGTTTGACTGCAAGTAATGGAACTCTCAATTCGTTGAAGATTCAGGACGATGGTTCGTTGGTGGCATTGGATAGAGTTGAGACACCGGTTGGTGCCGCGGCTACAGTATTGTATGCGAACAATACTGCTTTGGCTTTAGCTTATTAGTAAGAATTCACTCATTAATCCCGGCTTGAACTGATTTGGGTATTCGTACTAAATGGCTGGTCAATAGTTCCTCAAGCAGCGTAGGAACTTTAGATGTCACCTCCGCAACCAACATCCTCCCTCTCCAAATCTTTACCTATAACCTTACTACTCCCGGCGCGGACCCCCAATATGAAACCGCACCGCATCCACACGAAGCTATTACTGATCCAACAGAATCATTTGTCCTCGTCCCAGACTTGGGTGCTGATCTCGTAAGAATCTATCGAATCGATCAAGATACCAAGTTATTGGAACCACTTGAGCCATTGAAAACTCCCGTCGGAAGTGGACCCAGACATGCAAATTGGCTTGTTTCCGAAACGGGAATCACGTACTTTTATTTGGTCAGTCAGTTGACTAATAGACTTACGGCATATGAGGTTACATATGAAAGTGACAACACTTTGAGTTTTGAAGTGAAGTTTGAGAGGAGTCTTTTGGAGACGACTACCCCAGGCGAAGAATTGCAGTTTTATAGTGCTGCATCAGGGATCCAAATTACAGTAAGTGATTAATTTTCTGAGGAACTTTCTTTTTCCTAAATAGAAAATTTCTTTCCAAATTTTGCCAGTTGGAAAAACACATGAAATTAATATACCTTCTAGCCCGATCATAACTACCTCCTCATCTCTCAACGCAACGATACACACTTTAGTATTCCCGATCCTTCTTCCCCATCAGCCACAAATATCATTCCCTCCGACTCTATCTTAACATATTCTCTAAACCACTCAAATGGAAATTTCTCACTGGTCTCAATTGACCCTGCTGGAGGTAGTTTCCCGAGACAGTTCTCTATCAATAAGGCTGGAGATTTGGTCGCGGTGGGATTGCAAAATGATGGGAGAGTAGCATTGTTGAAAAGGGATGTAAATGGAGGAGATTTGGAGATCGTCGCCGGAATTGATATAGAGGGACAGGTTGTTTGTATCGTTTGGGACGAGTAGACGGAAGAGTTAGTCTTGATCCGAGGATGACTTCCACGTCAATTGTTGTCGTACTGGCTTCAACAACAGATTTTAAAACTCGGCATGAATGAAAACTTATCTCGTACACCATTCCATGTGCATTTGAATGTAGAGTGATACTCTAAACTCGTTTATTTGTTTGACAGTCACAATTCAAACTTGTTGCAAGATGGGACTACCAGTTATCATAGATTTCTATTGCAGGATAGGAACTTCAAAGTTTAAAGTCACGTTTCTTGAATTTCTACAAGTACGGGTTGAATGCTTCTTCCCAGGTTTCGTTACTGTGTCAATCCGAGTCTTCCTACATTCCAATTGAGCTACTCAGCTTTTCCCACCCTCTGTTTAGACCCTTCTGGTAGTCATATCCATGACAAGATAAATAAAGAGCATAGCCAATACACCCCAAAATAACTGAATAACTCCTCGCCGAGTCATGTCGCGGTTTCAATTCTTTTCGAGGTCTTGCATGCGATTATAAAGCTGGATCACCTGAGTAGATGCTTGCTATATTGAAAGTCAGAATGTCCTCAACTCTTCGGGTCTAGAATGATGGTATGAAAGATAAACGTACTGTAGAATCTTCATTCTTAGGGAATGGAATTTTATCAAGATCCAACTTCATCAACGCATCATGTTTTGCATCCCCTGTAAAATTAATCAGATTGCATATTCCACACATCACCTCCCAGTTCAACCAAGAAAAACGAAAATCCTCACATTTTTCGCCACTCTCAGGATCATAAGTACAGATTCGTTCAAACTCACTCATGTATGCTCTCATATAATGATCGCTGAATTTAGCGTTGAACCCAGCTTTATATGATCGGTCGAACGAGTCCCAATACGCTTCGTCGTAGGCCTTTTTATACATTTCGGCGTAGAGTTTCTTGTAGGAGTCTTCTGGACTGCAAGAGGGCTCTAATGTGTCGGTGTCGGCTGGGGCTTCTGGAATTCCTGGATTGCATGATTATTCAACTGTATCGGTTTCGGCTTCTGGGTTTTTGGAATCAATGGATTCAGGCTCGGTCGATTGGGCCCATAAAGCGGCCCTTTTGTTTCAGTGTATTTATCACGGAGGGAGGCACAGTGGTAGGAGAATGATATTTCCGGTCGTCGGAGGAGAGTTCCAGGGTTGTAAAGTCTTGGGCCATGTTTATTGAGAGAGCGATGGGTATTATCAAAGTGATTAGGCAAGACTGGGTTTGTTGAAATTAATCTGATGTTTTGAAGTTTGCTTGATTGCGGTAAGAGTTAGAGCTAATCTGTAAATGATGTTTCGAAGATTGGATGTAGGTCAAGGTTTTGTCGCTTTTTGTGACTGATACTTACCAGTATGGTGACTGTTGTGTCAGAAAAATACGAGTCAAAAGCATTTTATGACTCTTATTTATCTGATGAGACATTATCCCACAGTCACAATACTTGAAGTACCAAACTTTTATGCTGTATCATGAATTTGTTTGTACGACCTACTGGTAAGCTTTTCATGTAATTAATCGTCTTTCTCCCATAACAAGGACGGTGAATTCATGATGTTACGTTATCGAGATGGGGAACGAGGGTCCGTTGGAAGTCGTTCTGATATCACGAGGGATTTCCCCCATCTCACAGTTTTGTGCCACTTAATCAATTGAAAATCTCATCAAGTAATGGTATTGAGCAGTAATGTAAAGTTGTGTCTATATCATGAAGTTTTCGCGCCACAGCTTGCAAAACACTCGTCTGAGGAAGGTATTTTACTCTCTAAGAAAAGCAAACCTGCTTCGTGCGGCTAGCGATAGAGAATAAGGAGAGGGATGTGTTGAATCGAGAATCGGTCATTGTTCTTTGGTGTACATTTATGCTCCATATTCCCTCAAAAGCGCAAGATACCCAGTCTTAAATCTGTTGCGACCATTTCACCACGTACTCCCTGCTCCACGTTCCTTGGTAACTCAAAATCGCAAAATATTAGTCCTCAAGCCTCTTCAACCCGGCACATCTCCAAATTCCATAGTTCGAAAATTGTTGCTGACGTTCGAGTTCTTGGAAACAGGCAATACAAAATTATTTTTAACGCCGTAGAGAGATTGTTGTTCCGGAGGGGCTATGTCTCTCGTTTCACCCGGCATGCAAGTTTGGCATTCTGGAAAGAAATGAATTGATCGCATGCCAATTGAACGTTCTTATTTGCATGCAAATTTGATGTACGCGGTAAGGTATTTCTGACAATCTTTTCGGCACATGTTGTAAGGTTTCTCAACGAATCATTTCACTCGATAGAACGGGAATTGGAAGAAATTTCCAAGAAAGACATTTGAGTTGGCAAAGTTGCAGTTGCTGTCCATGCGATTGTTATCGTTTTTTGCTCTAAATTTTTACCCGTGTGGTTCTCGAAAGCTCTGATTCATCTTTCTAGGGCTTGATGAGATGCTGTATATTCTTCGAAATGGATAGGTCGCGAAGTTTATCAAGTTAATGAGAACCTTCTTCTAACATCATCCACTTGAAGAATGTCATCCCGTTCCTGACGCGACGTAGTCTTCCACTCCATGTACAGCAGGTCTTCTGATCCAATATCTTGGGTAGCTCTTTTAATTCCACATGTGAAAGATTCTTATAATCCATATACAAGAGGCCTTCCAATCTCATATTTAACTCTTTCAAGTACAGTAGCTCTTCCAGATCCAAATGTAACAGAGTCTTTCTCTCTATACATAGTGGATCTAGCCATCCATCTTCCAATTTCACATGTATAACAGTATCCCGATCTCGTGCCATCTTTGCTTTGAAGTTTAGGTATCGTGGTGGGAGAATTCGAACCACTACTCCCAGGGCAAGTTATGCATTTACTTCCACATGACACGTCCACGAATACATGACCAGCTTTCCATCCTTTCTTACAATTCCAAGAGTAGATATAGCCAACACACTCGTCTCTGCATTCACCTCTCCTGTAGATAGAATCTTTCGATTCATTAGAGATTGGATTACTTGTATGTCTATGATGCCAGACATGTGCTGCCCATGTATAGAGCCTTTGAACTTCTGTTGGGATCTCTCCCGGCGAAGATTGTGGAATACTCTCAATATGAGTTGCGGGGAATAGTTTGACCGTGTATGTTGGCTTTGAAAGTAAAGTGTTTACAGTAGGACTGTCACCGTGTGATGCGTTAATTGAATTTTCATAGCAAAAATTCTTTGTGACGGAGTACATTGTTGAGGTTGTTGATGAAGCTGTCTTTGGAAGTGTCGAGAATGTTCTTGGGATCTTTTTGAAATATATGGTGGTGTAAGTATTAGTAGGTGTTGCAGTTGCAAGAAAAAGGTAGAAGCAAGGAGGGAATTCCAGCGCTTTTGAGCAATATTTCAAGAGCCATCTTAACGCCAAGCAACCTGAACGATAAGTTTGAAATCATACATTTGATTCGATTTGAGCACGAAATCTAATGTGAATGTTTAAAATAACTGTGGATAGTATTGCTCTCATTGATAAATCGGCATTTCCCATGAAATGACTCTGGAAAGATCATTCCGATTAGCCATTTAAGTATTTCTAGCTGTGATAAATGATCCATTGCGGCGTGGAGAGGAATAATAATTTATTGTGATTTTTTGAAAAGTTCCAAATGAACAACTGGATTTCGGGCTTTGACTGTCTCGAGACTGTTTGGTCAAGTCACCCTTGAGCACAAATCGTCATGTCACCTGTTCGGGAAAACCCAACCACTGAAAATACAGGTTCACTCGCTGAGCCAACGACCCAACATATTCTACACCTGATGAATTTTGGCAGTGGATCTACGTTGGTATCCCACACTTTCTTTGAGTTCAATAGAGATAAATGAATGACTGGAGCAACAGGCTTGAGCAATAAATCAGAAAAAGGAA
The DNA here is from genome assembly GCA_004786275.1 of Botryotinia convoluta. Taxonomy (NCBI): domain Eukaryota; kingdom Fungi; phylum Ascomycota; class Leotiomycetes; order Helotiales; family Sclerotiniaceae; genus Botryotinia; species Botryotinia convoluta. The sequence goes on along the minus strand of PQXN01000094.1, from coordinate 24,569 downwards.
ATATTTGCAGTCATGTTGGCTACAGTAATATAATGATCACGACTTTCATTTAAACGAGGGGTACCTACCTAGTAGGTCACCGTTCAAACGAGATAATCAGCAATCAACCTCCTCTACATATGGAAATCGGCTACAAGTTTTTCCTATTCAACGAATGGCTGGAATTCCACAAAGCATTGCCTCTTATGGTGATGCTACTCAGCAACCTCATTCAATCAGAGGTGTCAAAAAATTTGAGGGCGGTAACAAAAATTGATCATGCATTTGTTCCATGGTTCCAGCCACATGAGCCACAGTATAAAGTTCAGAATAGCATGCAACAAAGCGGACTAGCCGCGTTTTATTGTACCCATCGCCAAATTCATAGATTAGCAAATCTTACATTTGGTACACAACTTTCCGACAGCGAAAAACCTAAGATAAAATATACTTAATCGCCAATCAAGATTTTGAAAATTGATGGATAAAACTTTGATTAGTTTAAATTGAGTGATAGAATTATGATGCATCTGAATAAGTTTTTAACCATTGAAGGTCCTGCGCTGGAGTCATTCCACTGTAACAAGCTACCTAGGTAATATAACATGGGATTTCGAGAACCCCCCCCCCCTATTGTTGCAAAGTTATAAAACTTATGTCATGTAATTTTCTGGCTCTTAAGTAAGCATCATGTATTTCATTACCTTATTCTATACATTGCTAACAAACTGTGTACTCAATAGAAATGACCAAGCGGTATGTGTGTTAGTCGAGATTGATATTCATTTGAAAGCCTGGCATTTACATTCTTGCTCCTTAAGATACAACAAAAAATCATTATCAATTCCCCCAAAAGTTTTGAGACCATCAAATATATTAACTTTCCTATATAATGTACTAAAAGTATGCAACAATGAAAATCTGACATTGAGCCAGTATAATCTAATCCAATGTCAAGACAACGAGGCATAAAATCCAAGGAAATATGTAAAATATGAAGATTCCTCGAAGGCGATTTTGTACGATCACTTTAATTGCTCGACAATCCGCCAACTTATGGCCATGAGTTCTGGAATCTTGTAACAAATTAGGGAGTTTATTATGTGCCACTTTTGACATGTATATCTGGGAATGGACACTCACTGTATGTTAGTGATCCTTCGAGTGTCTGGTTTTGTGATTTTGGAGCTTCTTCTCATAGTCCTGATCGTCGAATTTACTCGTTTTTTTACGCGTTTCGAAGTTGTCACCGGGCGCCCATGAAAATCCAAATGCCTTGGAGGACATTGCAGGCTTCCAGGCCTTGCTATTCTTTGTGCTCCGCTGAGTAATTCCGGATTCACACACCCAAAGTCCACCCAAGGTTTTATTACCAGGATCGGTTTTGCTTTTCTCTGTCGATTTCTGATCCATCCTACTACTTTTGAACAAACTGGCTTGAGGTGGGCGCTCGTAACAAAGTTGCTTTTTAGATTTTTTTCCGTCTTTTGACGATGGATTTCTTCTCTTTTTGAAACGAGAAGGGCTTGGCGAGCGTTGTCGATCCGGGGTGTTTTCAGAATCGCTTGTATCGGCAATTATAACTGATGGGAGGCGTTCTCGTCTCTGACTTTCAGTGACACTCCGTGTAGGAAAATTAGAGTTTTGAGGGAGAGGTCTTGAATTCGCGGAAGCAGCAACTAACTGTGGGGAAATAGGCTGGTCTCGACGTTCACCTTCATTAAGATGCTCTTGCTGTACTGGTTGCTCTTGGAAACTTAATGGGTGGTGAGGGTAAGGATCAGCATACCTGGGGGCTTCTCCTTGCGGATGTGATGGCGCTCGAGCATTCATTGGGCGACGAAGGCCAGCGTCCATATGCATTGGAACTGCTCTTTGAAGATTTGGTTGTACTTGCGCATCCACCGAGCGATAATGATTGGGATCGACGTGTATTGGAAGTCCTCTTTGAGAACGTGGTAGTGTTTGGGTATCCGATGGATGATGAGGGTTGTTATCAAGATGCTTTGGAACTTCTCCTGAGCGAAATGATTCTCTTGAGCGAGATGATTCTTCTGAGTGGGATGATTCTCTTGGGTGGGATTGTGGGGCAGAAGGTATGGCTGATCTTTCCCATTGTCTTAATTTATATGCACAATTTGGGGCTGGGCTACTCATGATTGCTTGCAATAGAGGTAATGTACTTGGAAACAGTGTTTGTTTATAGATTTATTCTCAATGCAGTAAATGAATTTTCGTTCGTTCAATGTAGATGTAGAGGAGAAAGTGCATGAAACGGGGGACTTGAAGGCTTAAGAGGTGCTTTGCAGCTCCCATTCAAACCCTTAAAATTATGATGATTTATTATCTTGCGGTATGATTTGTCAATATGAGTAGCACTCTTGACAGATATGACTTAAGATTAATGAGAAGTTACTGAAAGAAAATGGAAATGCGGGTAAAAATGACTGTAAAATGAGGAAATGACGAAAATGACTGCAGAATCAATGGAGATAGAACTCCATGACACTGAAATAACGTCCAAATGATGTATAGTAGTCGATATGACTATTGTTTTATGGATCAACCAGAAGGATTGCGATTTTACTATGAAAGAAATGTAATGTTGATGAGATTCATATACGAGTTGCGCGATGAATGTAATATTCATGTAGGCACAGCTATATGACTGCATTACAAAGTAGGACCAGGATGTCTAACTCTTACCCAAGATAATATGAATTGAGCTGACAATCAGAGTGACCGTTTGACCACTTACAGACTTGCCCTAATCACATTTAGATCTCGAATACTCATGTTCAAGCATAATTGGAGAACGATTGAAGTTTTGCCATGTTAGATGACCTAAATACATGAACAGAATGCTGTAAGTAAAATACTATGGTCGAAAAACAAGAAGGCAGAACGTTAAGCGATGGTATAAACCTAACTTGGTCCAGAAGCCAAGTATGGAAAAGGGCACATTAACAATTATAGACTCAACTTTGAGCTCGTACCATTTAAGATGCGTCTTTTTTTACTATGGAAAGCTCTAATGGAGAATGATTCGATTATGTACAGTTCAGCTCCTGTTGCAATTAACTTTCCGTGATATCTGAATAGGGTCCCACACAATCATCCAAAGTAGCCTAAAAGTATTTGATTTTCTTAGACCAAGGGACAAAAGCACCTTGAATTGTTTGGAGAATCCTAAAATACTAGAGATTGGAACTGGAAGCTCCGGTACAACTCGCTTTGATCTTTCCACAACGGGTAGTTATGCAATAATTTATGATCTGTATTCAAGTATTTTGCGCCACCCAGCAAAGCTTCCGCAGGCCAAAGGAAGCGCTATTTCCAACAGAAACTCTATAAACGCAGAATCTAGAGAGGGGAAAAATCTCATCAAATCGTTTCTATCCTCGGTATTCTCAAGGATGTATCTCATCGTCCTCAAACTGGCCAAACAGCCCTTCACATCGCATGTCCTTCCGGCCCATGGATGAAGTCATTTTCAAACCTTCCCCATCCACCCGTTGGCTCATCACACATCTTTAAACTATGAATCCTCAAGTCATAATGTCCATCCTGCGGTCTCTGACCCTGGCAAACATTTCCACCCATCGCCACATTAATGATGACTTGAAAATCATTCAACCTCCTCGTTTTCTCTGGCACCATCGCTTTCATAACGACCTTCCCATCAATATACCAGACAATCTTCCCTCCTACACCATTCTCCGGTTGGTTCCACGCAAACTCATATGTATGTTGTGCATGATGCATATCGTGCACCGGTGTCTCCACAACCCTATGTTTATTCCAATCCTCCCCATTAAAATGACCCCAATGCAAACAAGTGTGATTCGTCGCATCCCCGTTCCACGTCTCCATAATGTCTATCTCTCCATCATTTGGCCATGTAAAAGGTTCACGCGGGAGGAGCCAGAAAGCCGGCCAGATTCCAGAGGCACAGGGTGGTGTAATAGTTGCTACGAGACTACCGCGATCCCGAGCTAGTGTCATATGGCTGGTTAAGCGTGCGCTTGTAAATCTGCCGTTTGAGGCAATGGCTCGGAGGACCAAACAACCATTTTCGTCGTGGAACGAGTTTTCTCGGTCTGCGATGTAATTTTGGAGTTCATTGTTTCCCCAGCCATGATCGCCTAGTTGATGTCTGAAATTGTCGGAAACGTGTGTGTGGGGAGCAAAAGATGGTGTCCAATAAGGATGAATCGCAGAATAGGATGGTCTATTCTGAGGAATCGGAGGAGGTGCGCCTGCATTGTGATGAGGTTGAACTTGAGGATAGCATCCTGGTGGTGCGGGTTGTAGTGGTGTAGGTGTATGTGTTGTGGATTGACCGGGGATGGAAAAATTGTGTTGAGCAGCGAAGGCTTCGCCCTTAGCTTTAGCTTTGTCGAGAATACTTTTGAAAGACATGTTGATCGTATGGGGTTTGGTTTGATGTAAAATGTGTGGAATTTTGTGGTGAAGTTATAGCACGCATGTTACGTCAGTGTGCGGATCGGCCCGCAAAATCATAAGGCTGCGCTACTTGCGGGGTCTCTCGGTAAGTTCAATTTTTTCACCCCTGAGATCTGAGATAGTAACTTTTTTCAATTTTTGATAAGCGTTTGATACAACCTCAGAATTCATGGGTTCTATCGAAATGACGAGACTTTTAACTCAGGGCAGGGAGCTATTATGACTATTACGAGTGATGATTATACGTTTCCTTTATGCTATACTCTATTCGCACTTTTCTTCTACAACTCTCTCATCTCCATCTACCCTCTTTTAATTCATTACAAAAATTTCGTCTTCTTCATACTGTTCGTGAATAACTCTCTACACCTAACCCTACTGCCCAATCTCGCACACAGTAAGAAGGCCCCACTCAATTTTCGATGTAAGCTATAAGTTTCTTCTGGTGGTGGCGCTAGTCGCTCTCTGATCATGATTGGAATGAGAGCCTTTACTCTTTCCGTAATGGTTTGGTCTCTGAAATCATAAATCTCCGGAGAAGACTCTAAAAATGGTTCTGCGAGAGTGAGAACAGATTGTATGTGCGCGTCTAACATTGCCTTAGATTCTTGGCCTGTAAGATACCCGAGATCGATAGACAGAGCGCGAACTGTATCTCTCTCTGATCTTGAGGCTGCGTCTAGGAGTTGTGTGTATTTAGTAATGAACTCTTCGGAATACTCGCGAGAGGCACCGAAATCGAGAAGTTCTAGTTTATTGGTTTGTGCGTTGTAGAGGAAATTTGTCCAATTAGGATCAGTCTGCATGTATTTGAACTCAGTAATCTCGCGAAGACAGAGACGTAGGATCTGGGTTCCAATCCAGTCTCGTTGCTCTTGCGTAAAACTTTGAACGCGAGTAACACCGACTCCTTCCATATATTCCATAGTAAGAACCTGTTTCCCTGATGCTTCGGAAAACACTTTTGGTACGACGAAAACATCTTCTTCATCCGCTAGAAGTTCCTGGAAACGTAGTCCGCATTCCGCTTCTCGAATGTAATCGCATTCCCATCCCAGCTCTGTTCGGGCATTTGCTATCGTTTTATCGAGGAACAAGCCTTTTGGTAAAAGACGAGATGCTGTTAGTAGGATTGCGAGGTTATTAAGATCGGAGTCTATGGAATCTGCGACTCCAGGATATTGAATCTTTACAGCAACCTTTGCACCCGTTGATCTGAGTGTTGCACGATGGACCTGACCGATAGATGCAGCAGCCAAAGGAACTTCTTCAAATTCGCTAAATAAGTCTCTCCATTCAGGTCCGAGACTTGCTATCAATACTTTGTTTCTTTGTGAAGCAGGCATGTAGTCTGCTCGATCCTGAACTCGTTGCATTACTTCTTGGATTGGCGCCGGAAGCATTTTGGAGTCTTGGAAACTGATCATCTGGCCCAATTTCAAAGCCGCACCTCTCATCCGAGACAATTTGGTCACAAGCCTGTCCATGTTACCCGCGCTCAACATGAAAGAACCCTCGCCGCCACCGCCACCAACTCGACGAAGACTTTCGCTGATGGCTCCCCCTACCATGCCAGCAGCGAGACCACTATAGTTCCACAACCTTCCAAGTCTTGAAGAAGGAACACTAGATTCTCGCAGCTTATATGGGGCAGGCTGTGAGCTTCCCTCTGGCTGCAACTATATTATCGTCAGATCTCAGTGTCACATGCATCAAGTGCGAGAGGAGTTCATATTTACAGTATTATTACTACTTTCTTTGCTAATATCTGCCGCTAGCTTCTCGATACTTTCATCGTGTTGACGGGGAGTCTCGAGAACGGATTTGAGTGGACTATCCGGGGTAGTCGGTTCTGCTTGAACAGATGAACGAACATTGAATGTATCCTGGCCCTTGTTTCTTGCGAGTTTGGTTTGGTCTACAGGGGTGTCTTTTACTCCCTTTAAGCCCAGGGTACCTTTACCTGACCCTTGAGTTTTACCTCCCAATAACCTAGCAACCCTTGGGCTATGGAACAGATCTGTGTTGATGCCCTCGGGCAGCTGCTCTTGCTCAGGAACTGATTCAACAGAGGGTATTTGTTTAGTCCTATCAACAGTTTCTGAGAAAGTATCAGAGTTTATAGCATCATCTTTCAATTGTTGATCATTTTCCTGAATATCGGATGTATGTTTTGGTGTTTTGGCCCTGGGTAGGGAAGATAAGGTAGGTGATGTGTGTCTTGATCTATCATAGAAAGAATCTTCATCATGCCCTTCTTCCAATGGATTATTTGAATGCCCAATTGCATCTGCAGTGACTGATGGGATTTGGCGCTCGTGTTCTCGCTGAATACGTTTTGCATTGTCCGCGGATAAAGGCTTGGTTTTTGGAATAGGGATGGTCGAGGAATTCGAAGCCGCAGGATGCAATCCCTCATTGTCAATCGGATCGAGCTTGGGTCCAGCTTTTGATCTGGTAGGAGTTGTATCTGCATTTAATTCGGCAGTATCGATATCTGCATCTTGGGGAGGGATTGTTCCATCTGGAAGAGGGTAACTTTTGGCTTTTTCCTGTTGAATATGCAAATCCCTTTTCGGAGTCGGATTGACAGTCGAATTTGATTCGGACTTTTCGTAGAAACGATCCTGCTCTAACCCCTCCTTTTTCTCTGGGGCATGCTCTTGTTCCTTCGTAGATTTTCTGCTGGGTATAGGTCCATTGTCATTCGATTGAGAACTGGCTGTATAATCTGTTGCCTCCTTGGTCCATTCTGGCACATTATCATTCAATCTCGATGCAAGGAAAGATGCTGCTTTGGCAGTCTCCGTAACTCGGTCCGTTTGATTGCGTACTGCTCTTGCTAGAGTCGAGGTTCTATTGTATACATCAATTTGTCTTATCTTTAGTGCAATGTGCTTCTGTGCAACCCCACGGGAAGCATTGAAGAGAGCGGCCAAGTCTAGAATCCTCTTCCCCGCCATAGTTACCAAACAATTAATTCAATTATGCTTATAAATTCATGCCGAAAAATTGGATAATGTATTCCGCAGAGATATGTTCAAAATTTTGGAGGGCTGTTAAGTTCATCGATAATTCTTGCCGAGCCTCAATCCTTGTAGATTTGGAAGACGTCACTATCGATATCGTGAGATGGTGTGGCTTGTATGGGTACGGTAACACTCGAGTATAGCTCTACAAAACAATCATAAAGGATGAAATTTTAGATGTATTATAGTAATAAGACAAATGTATTCAAAATTCATGAAGAATCATCGTAATTTTTGTACCATCTAGCATGCTTATTATACTCAAGGTCATTAACGTTCATAACAATATAACCATTCTAATCTATCTATAGCCAACTGAGAGCTCATGTATCGGTAACCTGTGTCTACTAGGTATGTGGAAACCGGACAAGATTCCTAGCTTCCGTATTTAAAGAATGACTTATTAGCATTCACAGGGTATCTTATAATTAGTTTATCCCCCAAACGCCGTTCTATTTCCATAATCAAATATTGTTCAACTCTTCCCTGAAGGAGTCCATCTCGCCCGTAGGTTGGATTTTGCTCTCACAGTGCCTGGTGTTCTAACACCAAAGGTGTCATTAGTCCCCTTACCCGAACCACCAACACGACTCCATAAGCGTTCAGCAGCTGGTGTCAGACCACCGGAGCCCACCCTAGGACTACTGGGAAATTTGGGCACAGGAGTCATCTCAACCTTCCCAGTCATACCAATTTTTGCAGATGTACGTTTACTTCTGGCAGTTTTGTCCACCATCCTATGATGTAGGTCCTCCCGCTTGCTTTGCTCTTTTATTATGAATGGGTTTTTGGTAGTGTCGCCTGGGCCAAGATCGATAACAGGAGAAGGTGTATATGGTTCTTCCTCCGGTTCATCATCCACGAATGAATAACCATTTACACGTGGAGTTTCGCTTCCGTCATATCCAGACTCTGAATCCGCAATTCGTCGTTTTCCAGCTATGGCATCCCTTACAGCAGACATTGATGGGGAAGACGGTATGTTGTTTTCCTCTTGAAGTGTAATCTCTGGCAACCTTGTATTGGCATATGCGACACCTTTTGGTGCAGCTCTCGAATCGTTTTGTGCTCTCTGTGCCACAGTCTCAATTGAATCTTCCACGCTATCAGGTCGAAACATTAATCCATTGTTTGGCTTAGATTTCCAGGAGTCGGGTTGGGCTGGTCTCTCCTTTATGTCTTGAATCGCAAGTCTGTTCCTTTTTCCGCCATCGTCCTCCAAAGATTGTCTTGATTGCAGAAGCTTTGTCTCAACTTCTTTCTGCTTCAGCATCATATTAGATGCCACTTTATTCCCGGTCCACATCCAAGCATATTTTTCAGCTCGTTTTTGATTTTGCTTGTCGAGTAATTTGTAAAAGCTTTCGTTGTCTTCGCTGGTATATAATGATTGAAATTTGGTGAGACTCATATTTGTATCGACTTCAACTTGGGGCGCTTGAGTTGCGTCGGAAGTGACTGACATTGGCGTATCTCCAGCAAATCCGCCAGGTGTTTCTGGAGCTCGAGATGGTGTTTGAATAGATGTACCACGTCTTCCAATACGTCTTCCCGGAGTCATAACATGTCGAAGCCTACGTTCAGCACTTGTGATCCAAGCTCCATCTTTTGAGTCGAGTGCATCTAAGTATTCTCGTTTCGTTTCCGTTTCGAGTAGCCCTGGAAAGAAATCCCGAGCAATGATTTCTGATATGGCATCGGTATACGTATCCTCGTCAATAACATTCTTTGGTCGTTTGATTCGTTTTGGGGGTGGTGGCATCAAAGCAGTTTCATTTGCGCGTTTTGTGAGAGCGGTTGCGGTTGATGAATTTGATTTTGATGGTAACAGATCCATCGCTGCGGATGTGCCAGCTACGAACCAAAGATATAAATCGACACTTTTCTTAAAGTCGTTGCCGTACTTTCCCAATCTTTGCCGGACTATAATATTGAGGTCGCTTTCATGCCGAATCGATAAATAAGGTTAGGTGACGATTGACTACAAAATAATGGGGATTTGCGATAAGAGGGATGGAAATTGGATCGATGATTAAGCGCGTGCGGGCAGAATACACTACTGTACCTAAAAGTTGTATCGGTGATAATGTTGCACAACAGGGATGCTTCTGGACTCCGAAAGAATACTTGAGGGATTCGAAAAGTAAATTCATAAAAGTACATACAACCCTCCAACGTGTACTTTTTATAATCAAATTTTGTAGAGGCTACATCTTAGGACCTCCAGATATCAAACGCATTTTATTGAGAAGTTCTATTACATTATCAGCATAAATTCCTTTCCTATCACTATACCTCCACGATAAATAACCCCGCACTCACTTACCTCACTGTACGAATCTTTGTTTGATTGATTGAGAAAATGTCCCCCCGAGAGGAAGAGGCAGTTGCCTTGAAGAATGAAGGAAACAAAGCTTTCGCTGCTCATGACTGGCTCGGAGCTATCGATTTATACACCAAGGCCATAGAACTTGACGACCAAAAGCCAACATACTATTCAAACAGAGCTCAGGTATTTTCACATGTATTCAACATTCAAACTGCTCGCGTGATTAACAATCTTGCAGGCAAACATCAAATCCGAGGCTTATGGATACGCAATAGCTGATGCTACAAAAGCCATTGAACTCGATCCGAATTTTGTAAAGGTTCGTTGGCTCAGAGATTTTTCCATTGTTGCCTTTCTCTTGTCTAAAGTTTGAAATCTCACAACTTCCTCGCAGGCATACTATCGTCGAGCCCTTGCATATACTGCAATCCTAAAACCAAAAGAAGCTCTCAAAGATTTCAAGGCGGTTGTCAAGAAGGCACCAAATGATAAAGATGCGAAGCTCAAGTTGGCAGAATGTGAGAAGATTGTGAAAAGAATCGAGTTCTTTCGAGCCATCGAAGTTGGAGACCCACCATCTGCGGCGGAGGGCCTTAACCTCGATGATATGGTTGTGAAGGATTATGATGGTGTAGAGTTGGGCAACGAAATGACGACCGAGTTCATCAATGATATGCTTGAACGTTTCAAGAATGGCAAGAAAATACACCAGAAATATGTTTATCAAATTGTCATGGCAGTCAAAAAGATTGTTTACGATGAACCGACAATGGTGGAGATGGAGATAGACAGTGACGCACAGTTGACCGTTTGTGGAGATACACATGGTAAATTGTCTTTGTATCACCTTGCAGTTTTAAGCTAACATTGAGTCTCAGGTCAATTTTTCGATCTTATGGAACTCTTCAGACTCAATGGTCTGCCCACAGAGAAGCACTATTACTTATTCAACGGTGATTTCGTTGATCGAGGTTCTTGGTCATGTGAAATTGCACTACTGTTGTATGCATACAAATGGTTACGTCCATCAGCATTTTTCATCAATAGAGGAAATCATGAGACCGATGACATGAACCGTGTTTACGGATTTGAGGGCGAGTGCAAGGCAAAATACAACGGTAAGTTGTCTTCCCAATTCATTTAAATCTTGATCCTTGAGAACACCAACTAATTCCTATCAGAACGTACTTTCAAGCTATTCTCCGAAAGTTTTTCGGCCCTACCTTTAGCAACTCTCATTGGCAAGAAATATCTTGTCCTTCATGGAGGGTTGTTCTCTGATGATAAGATCACGCTAGACGACATTCGAGCTTTGAACAGACATAATCAACGCCAGCCGGGTCAGGCAGGATTGATGATGGAAATGTTATGGACCGATCCACAAAAGGAGCCGGGTCGTGGCCCAAGTAAACGTGGTGTCGGTATGCAATTCGGACCAGATATCACTAGAAGGTTTTGCGAAAACAATGGATTGGAGGCTATCATCCGTAGTCATGAGGTCCGAATGGAAGGTTATGAAGAGGAACACGATGGAAAATGCATTACTGGTATGTGAATTTCCACTAATACATTACAGACTTAACTAACACTTTTTAGTCTTCTCCGCACCGAGATACTGCGATAGTACAGAAAACAAGGGAGCTTATATCAATATCGGACCTGATTATAAGTTGGACTTCCACAAGTTTGATGCAGTGCCACATCCTAATATCAAGCCTATGGTTCGTAGTTCTGGAGTTCTTTTTCTTCCCAAATAATGAGCTAACTAGTGAAACAGGCCTACGCACAAAATTCTCCTTTATCGATGATGTAGATGAAACAACCATGATCAAGTATATCAAGTGATTTTTGGGAGCGCTCATAAAAGTTTGGATCTATTCCATCTATCAAGATAGGAGATCAATCCGTAGGAAAATATCTTACAAGGGATTTGAAAATGTACAATAGCAGTAATATCCTCACGTAAAGCGCTTCAATGATACTGATGCTCAAGCGAGAATGTAGTTATTCAAAATAACCTAATCATTTACAACTCTTAGCCAATCAGTCGTACGGACGAACTTCCACTAATTCGCCGACGCTGCTTGGTGGTGTGTGTAATGGTGTATCAGAAAGTGAAGTGTCTTAAATGAAGTTCGCTACCCACCAGGCAAGAGGCTTGACATTTGCACGGCATATCTTCTATTTCTACAAATCATCATGAATTTTCATACATACTTACTACATACTGTCATCTCATCTTAATATGATTTCCCAAATCTACACATTCAAAGAACATATCCTTCCCCCCAATTTGGGGGTCTTGTCTCTCGCCAAAAGCATGAGCTCCGAATCACACTACCTGCAACGCCCCTTATATCATAGTGTTTTATCTATTGCATGCGTGGTAATTCGTTATTGTATTGTCTTATATATTTTAGAGTGGATTGTTGAGATAGTTTTGGTCGTGTGTGTGCTCGGCTTGGGGTGATAATGATGAGAATAGTTGGAGTTGTGCATGGCTGAAATATTAGAATTTGGGAGGAGAAACAATACATACGTGGGAGGAAGAAAAAGGTGAAGAATAAAGTTCACGAGGATACAATAGAGGTTTCTTTGGTAGTTAGATAACGGTCTCGGAAGCGCATTTAAACCATGCATATACTTTTGAATTTCGATGTCATCTAAATGTATGTGATATCATGCTCTAAGAAATTGTCTTCTCAACCAATGTGATTCCGTATTTCTTCAACTCCTCCATCAATGGATCGTTGATCTTGCTGATCATAGGTGCAAGAATACCCTTCTCACTGATTGTTCCATCGAGAACTTGCTTGACAGCAACACCACATGGTACACCGACTAATTTGGCCATGGCGGAGTAACCCTTTGGATCACCGTATTCAACCAATGTCGATGTACGAGTCTCCTTCTTTCCATCCTTGTGCTCAATCTCAAACTTGTGTTGCAACATGACGAGATCACGTTCTCCCTCCTCAAATTGCATCTTTTTCTCGAGAGTGGCGCAAAGAGTATCGAGAGGGTTACCACGGGGAATAATCTTTTCATCGGAGAAAATACCAACCCAGTTAAGACCGTTCATGATACGTTCCTTTTCTTCGGTACTCTCGAACTTTGCCTTGGAAGCAATTGCCCACTTCAAATCATCCTCAGTACTTGACGAAGATCCAAGAACCTTCTTAGTAGCCTCCTTCCATGAAATTGGCTCGGTGAATCCGTGGTCTTCATCACTCAAGAATCCCACATCAACCAATACACGAATGAATTCTGGGAAACCTTGATATCTCAAAGTACCTCTGATGATAGTTTGTGCTTCTGGGATATTGTAACGCTCCTTGTAAGGGGTAGAATCTCTGTTTGGGTAGGCGACAAATGCGTATCCTGGGTAGATGAAGTATGGCTTGGCGGTACCCATCAACTCTGGACCAGCAACATCAACAATGTTTCCGTCTTTATAGAATCTTGCAGCATTTCTCAATGTTAATAAAACACCACGGGAAGACCAAGAGAACTTGTAACCGAGAGGGTTATCCGAATTCTCTGGAGCTGGAAGACCTCCACAGTATGACAAGAAAGAAGTGATCTTTCCTCCCGCCTTGTGAACCTCTTCGATGGTCTTAACGGCATACAAGTGATCGATTCCTGGATCCAAACCAATCTCATTCATAACTGTGATACCGGCATTCTTGGCCTCCTCGTCCAATTCGAGCATGGCAGGAGAAACATAACTAGTGGTAACAACGTTCTTCTTGTTTCTGATGGCAGATTTGATGACGGTAGCGTGGAATGTATATGGGATTAAACTGATGACCAGATCGTTCTTTGCAACTTCGGCATCGAGAGCTTTGTCGTCTGTGACGTCGAGGGAGATTGGGTGGGCATTCTTGACACCTTCGGAGAGCTTCTTAGCACTTTCGATGGTTCTGCATGCTAGAAAAAGTCAGCTTTATCTCTTGAAGAGGAATTGGAATGTTTATGTACCAACGGAAACTTGAATGCCTGCTTCACTGAGAATATCCAAGGTTGGGCGTGTTACGAAGCCCGCACCGAGCATAAGAACTTTCCTAGAATAATTGTAAGAAAACGAAACTTGGGACTGAATTAATTCGATAGCTTACTTTGTGTCAAATCCAGCCATGATGTCTAACTTGGATGAATATAATTGAGAATAAACCGAAAATAAATATCAAGCAAAGGCTTGAAAGTTCACCGAACGACTCATGCCGATGGGTTAAATTTCTTGGTGGGGTTGATCCGTGATCGGCCAACTGCATGTATGATAAAATTCGCAGAATTTGGTTGAGATCAGCATTAATTCACTGTAAGCATGCTTCTCAACCATTATGATAGGGTTACTGAATAATGTTCCTGTTGTAGAGTAACTAAAGTTTTTACTTGTCAATTCAGAATCTTGTCATCATTATTATTCAATTTTTAGGATATTACCAAACAAGATATTGAGGTTACAATGCATATACGGAGCTACATCAACAATGAGGTCACGGATCTCAAGTTGTCCCGCCCTAACCTATAATGGGAACTAGCTCCCTTTGAAGCTTACTTAAGCGCCATTCGCAAAGAACACTTTTCATCAGTCGCGAAAAAGCTCTTCTCTTCAATTTTCTTTTTCTCACAACATCAAGCTTTTGAAGCTTCGTTCACGACATCTTCAACAATAATTCATACCGTACAACAATCATGTCGGTAATGGATGTATTCTGGGCAGCTCCGCCTATTTCAAGGTATGCGCAATGCGTTCTGCGAGAGATGCGCCAATCAATTAATACTGATGCTGATGATAGTGCATAGGACTTTGGCTACTGGTGCCTTGACTCTTTCGATCTTGGTCTACACTCATATTCTCTCAGGTTATCATGTCATGTTCTTACTGCAACCTATAATGCAATTCCCGCCTCAATTATGGCGATTTATTTCTCCCTTTCTCGTCACTGGCCCAGACTTGGGTATTCTCTTCGACACATACTTTCGTAAGACTTGAAGGATCGCATTACAATCAGGATAGATTGACTTACATTGGAACAACAGTATACACTTATGGAAGCAAGCTTGAAACAGCTTCGCCTAGATTCTCTCAACCAGGAGATTTCTTGACATATGTATTGTTTGTTTGTGCGACGATCTTGGTAGGCATTATCTTTTTTTTTCCTTTTCTTTTTTCATTGTTCTGTTCATACCCCACCTCTATACTGCCCGTTTAGTGCAATGCTCTTAGCTACAACGGTTCCTAAAACGAGGAAGATTACCCTTACATCTTAGCTGGTCCGACATTCGCAAAACAACAAATAGGATCAGTTAAGGTGTAGGCATGGTGGGAAGTTCCTATGAGAAAACTCGTGTTGATTCCTCAACTTAACTCGGGTGGTTGTGGCTCCCTACATTTCAAGTCATTATCATTGAGATGTTAATACTTGGTGTTTCTATTTCAAGAGATACCTTGTAAAAATCTCATCTAACAAATGCGCAGGGATTGAATGTATTCATAACAGGCGGTGTCATCTTTACATCGGCATTGGTATCAGCTTTCGCATATACGTCGACACAAGATGATCGTGGCATGAAAGCTACCTTTTTCGTCATTACCATTCCTGCACCATGGATTCCATATGCCATGCTTCTTATGACTTTTGTGATGGCTGGCCCTGGCCCAGCCAAGATTCAAGCTACCGGTCTTGTTGCCGCTCATTTACATGATTTCTTGACAAGGCTTTGGCCTACATTTGGTGGTGGAAGGAATTTTGTTCCAACCCCGGGTTTCATTCAGAGAGCTTTCCAAACAACACAAACCACTGTTACTGAAAGATCCTATGGCATCGCGGTTGCACAACCACAACGATCTGCCAATGCTCCTAGCTCATCTGGCAGTGTTCTACCAGAATCGTGGAAGACTCGTGGCTCAGGACATAGATTAGGAGGTGATTGATTGAGTGATTCAGAATGCAACAATGGATCATGCTGTAATATAGATAAGATGCTTTCCTACGTTGGTGTTTGGTGTCGATGAAATAAAACAATAGGATTAGCCCTTGATGGCATCGCTATGAATAATTTTTCTTGTGTTTGTTTCGTGAACGTGATTCTCGAGAAACATTTTCGGATGCTTTCACATTGTTGAGCGTAGCATTTGCGTCAACCTCCATTGTTCATCATCCCACTTCTTATTTGTTCATGCCATTCTCTTCCATCTTTACCACAGGCTTTCTCCACTCACAACATACATATCGTCTATTATCATGTGCAACAAGGCGTTGCCATTATCACAAAAGGAGTGCCACTTCATTTTAATGCAATGCAATATTCATCCTCACCTGAACATGACTATACTATCCTTATGAGTACGTTTCCCAGCCATACATTTTGGATGAATAGAACATAGTCCTGAGATTGGTTGTTACGCCTGGAGCAGGGACTGGTTCGATACCTCGTGGAGATGTGTGTTGATGGCTATTAGTGGAATGACAAGCTCATATATTCACATGCAAGATTCACTACGGAAGAACTAGACGGAGAGGTTAGCGACTGGATGGGTCCGGGGATGGTGCAAAACGGTGGATGAGGTAACTGAGGCCAATATGAAGGGTTTATAGTACCTTCGCATAAGTTAGTGGAAAATTGTTCAAAATAGAAAGTTTGAGTGCTTCATAATGTACTTGCTCAGATTAGCTGAGAGGAGCTTTACGATACTGAGCCAAAGCATCAATATTTGTCAAGTTTCATTGTTCTGTTATCATGGTTTTTAGTCATGGGAGAGGCCTTGATTTGGTGGAGGTAGTTGAAAAGCATTTGCACCATCGAGATGTAAGAAGGGCAGCGAGAATAGAAGTATATGACAACAACCTTAACGTCAGCGGATAGCTACGAAGAATGATAACGATAATGTAGAATAGAGAGGTGAGTTTAGAGAGGTCAATGGGTAGTCCAAAAAGGATACTTAGCGTAACCCTACCACCGCAGCAATGGTTGATATTATTTCGACACCCTTGGGCCTTGGCGCTCTCTATTTCATGGTGTCAAGGTATTTGATGCTTTTGAATGAATTACTCTGGGTAATCATATACGTGGAAATTCATGTTTGAATTGAACATAGATAGGCCTGGTCGTGCTAAACGATTTGTTGGCGATGCGCCGTCAGGTTATGTGCCGTTAGGTTATGAGCGAGTGAGAGTGTGCTCCAATCTTACAGTCGGACCCAAACTATTAATGGTCGCTTATTTAGCTGCAAAATTTGCCCATGCCGGAATGTCTCTTGCCTTCAATTGAGTTCCCATGACTCCCACTTCATACCAAGGAACGTTGCTACGCACTCCTTGAGAGGATCTGCCCATCGCAATTCGACAATTACTCTCCTGGTTCTTTCTCTCACGATCCATTCACATATATCGATATTGAACCCTTCACCCGTTGTTGCGCAATTCTTTCCTCCGCCAAAGAAAGAATCAGGTCGGGACCCGAGTACAACATTCACGTACGTCGAGCGGTGAAATTGCATATTTTACGACTTGCTGATGTTGACATATATCAAGACTTGAAATAGTGCCGACGATATAAAGCGTGTAGGAGATGGTTCGTAGACAAGATCGATTGCATGTTCAGGAACTTGAGATCCATTATACCTCACCTGAGTAGCGTTGGCCGAAATAAATCGTTCTAGACTACAGTATGAGAGTCGATCTGGGTAACCTCAATTGTGAGAGCGTCAATATAGTGTAGCTGAACGGTCTTTGGGTTTCAATTGACATGAATAGCAGCAATAGCTGGCACTTTGGAGATGGAAGACAGTAGATGATTTTCTTAAATCATTTATGCGCCTTAAGACTTCTTAGTCACAAATTGGAACAACCAAAAGAAGGAGGAAAACTTCCAAATGTCCCGAGATTAAAGATTACTGACAATATTTAGCTCCATGCACTGCATGCATCGTCGAGCGAACTATCTATCTACCACCTACCGGATCACCGTTCCGAAGTCTCTCACATCCCTACCTCCCTTCCAAACGGGCAACTCACAGTCCCAAATCGGTAAACCTCATCACCCCTAAACCCCATCTATCCAATCCATCACATCTCACAATTCTTCTTTAAAATTTGTTGCACATCGTACCGAATCCCGCACCGAGCTGTCGTTTTCAAACCCCTACATCGCTTGCCTCCCAAACATCCCGCTTCCGAAAATTTGGCGTTCACGTACCGAGTTTCGAAACACGAGTTCGGTATTACAGGGGGTGAAGAGATAAACTACACTGAATGACATAGAATGGGGGCCGAAATCCGAGGTTATCCGCAAGTTTTCAGATAGGCAACAGATGATTCGGGGAAGCCCTTTGAGGATGGGGAATGGATCGATTCACATGATGAATGGTGATTTCGGGTTATATTTTTGTGGTGGTGCCGGGTGGTCAGGATTATAGGGCTCGGGTGACTTCCGAGAATTGGTGTACAATTATTTGTCTTGTCCGGTCAAATAATCAATATCTGGAAGAACTCAATGAGCGATTGACATGGAGAACGATTATCTTAAGGAATGTTATTGAACAATAAACATAAAGGTAGATTATGTTCTTAATTCGAATTGGCACATTGACCGACTAATTTGGTGCTAAGACCTCAACTTGTATCACTTGACTATTCTCGGGACTGTTAACTTTGGAAATTTGTTTTTGGTTGTCCTAGGTTGAATATCAATTGGACGATAAACTCCCAGGTAACAGGGTGTTTTCTCGGAGCTATTCGATTGGAGAAGGCATGAACGATACAGAGTAAACCTTTCGATTTTAGAACTTGAGATTTCTACTCTATGTGAAGAATGATAACCTTATAGCCTCCTCTTACATCACGTTTTTATGCCCATGTTACACAAAATTCGGATCGGTACTAATTGACATTGGCAAGTGAAGTTTCAATATCATTCGTCGCATTAGGTACTATCATTGTGGAATACTTGTAAATGTAGCTGCTGTTGAGTTTATTATCTGAAAGCCATTGACAAGATGGTTTATTTATTCGACTTCTAGCGTTGAATTATGGAATTGACTTGATGGCTGGCGAAATCAACTCTCGGTTCACTTTGTGCCCGAAATTATTTTGGCCATTGGACGCTCATCAGTATTGACGATCAAAAGCTTTTTCTCACCTCGCCCGAGTATTCCATAGACATTAACTTCGCCATCCTTGATACCTAGGACTGTACTGGTTCCCGCATATGTTGCTTCGCCTTCAGTTCCGCATCGATTGGCGAGAATAATAATGATTTCTTCATTGCTGCTAGCTCCAATGATAGGTTTCAGTCTGGTAATCCAGTAAGAGATTGTGTCCATATCAGGTTCGTTTGCTAATAGACCGTAAGGTAATTGATCCTGTCTTGTAAGCCAAGCCATGGACAAAATAACAAGATTTGCTTTCTTTTGAAGTACATGGCAAGCAAATTCACAAGTAGTCCAAGGAGTTTCGAATTTGTATGGATTCAAATCCATGCCTATATACCATGAACATCAGTGAGTTTACTAGAAATGTTGTATGACTGGTTGGGCGCAAATGATATGCTAAATGCTTACAGATTCCCATTGCCACAGTCCCTAGCCCCCTGATATTTCCATCAAAAAAGCCAGATCCTTCATGAGCCCAAGTTTCATCTGTATAGTATAGAAATGACTTTCGATAGTTGGCGATAGTCTTACCCTCCTTATCTACCGTAACTGTAGAATTATAACATTCGGGATTTGATCGGTTACTAGAAGCCTCATCAACCTTCTCAGGATACCCAACCGTAACTACACAGTTGTACTTGAGAGCTGTCGTACGCGCCCATGAAGATGTGACACCGGAAGTAGTCGGCTCAAGATAAGGAGTGATTTGTTCCAAAGAGGAGAAATTATAACCTGCATGACGGTTAGTCGTATATTTTGCAAGATACTATCATTGAAGACATCTGGGATGCGATAATTACCAGAAAAGGCCATCTCAGGCAATACTAAAAGATCGAGATCTTCCGGTTTTGCTTTCGCGAGTATTGCATCCGCCTTTGTGAAGTTATTAGTGACATCTCCGACCTATGTTATAGGATTAGCTACGTTTGTGAATGACATGTCTGGATTTTCTTACTTGAGGATCGAACTGTAAACAAGCGATTCTCATAATTATGGCCTTTTGTAGATTCTCCTTGGAATTTGCGGAGATTGGAGATCGAACGCTTTCTTATGAAAGTGGCAAGCATGGAAAACTCCTCCAACTATACGACAATGCGTGTTGAATTCCAGTTCATGTGCCTTCGTAGTGTAGGAAATATTGACAAGGATTTTACCCCGGTAAATGTCTAACACTCTGCTTGTAAGTTAGCAGTTAGGGAACCGGTGGGTTGTAAGAGGGGATAAATCGAGCAATCGAATGAAGGAAAAATATATGTAGAGGAAATGGCGAGATGATGGCTAGTGCCACCTCTCGAAAGTCCAGATTGTATGGGCGTGGATCAATGATGAGTGTTAAGAGATAGATAAGCCATGTAACTTTACTGTAGATGCAACAATGATATAACTCTTAAATAAAAGCGAACTAAAATAGCAGCGATGTCTGCAGATTGTTCAGCCTCTACCTTGCTATTTGTTCAACCAAGATGAGATTTCTCGGACTTCAGTTTTGCACAAAAGCCCTATGGAAATCTTCTTAGACTTGTCAAGTTTCCCTTCCCTTGGAGATTCGACTTCTAATAAGTTCTTGGTCAATGATATGTCAAATCAAATGAAATAGTGATACGGGGAGTGCTGTTCGGTATCAACAAAGTTTGATCGACAAATCGCGGAAATGAGGGATGTGTCATTTATTATGCAAGCTTTTTATTGGCTGTACATGGCTCTATGGGTGCAATTATGGAGATGTTCGTGATTAGTCATGAAGGTGGTCAACATTAGCTGGTGGCATCAATAAAACCTAGCAACAACAAAAGATACTATAAATTCATCACTTCAAACAATAATTCAATTGTGATCTCAGAAATTAACGTCTAACTCGAATTGGCCTGTGGTATTTTACAAAATATCAATCCAAATGTCGATTTTCAATTGATTGAGGTTGCCATCAGCTCGGTTTGCGACAAATCCGCTGATTGCCTTTCGCTAAAACTGGTAGAGACTTTTTTGGCATATCAACAGGAAGTAGGTATAATAAGCGTTTCTACTGAGATAGAATTGGATATATCACTTTCTTTGGGTTCAATTCTTGGTAATTTCATTGATGTGTACTACGTACTTCGACTAGTTGCGCATGGGGTTTTCAATTTTCATCCTTCCAATCAGAGTGTACGCCATCATCCTCTAACAGCTTCGTAGCGTCGACCTGGCCAAGCGAAGCAGCAAAATACATCGGCGTCTGGTTAGGATGTATTTTGGTCGTATAATTCCTTGGTATATTATCCATTCAGGCAATGCTAGAAATACTTTCAAATCTTGTGAGAATCATACCCTGTTTAGTGATACCTGGCTGACTCTGAAACATCCGAGATTTCTAAAGACTCCATAGATCTCTCCCGCATGTAGAGATTCTTGACCACCTCATGAATCGAACTCAAGGTAAGGAATTCCACCTTTGCTTGGTTCAATTCTCTGGTGGCAGCAACAGTCTTATACAAGGTTTTTTGGTCATTTATTGCTCGAAGTGACACTATTGGAATCGAGCCTCGCGTTGTGGTGGCCTGTGAGCGATTGGAATTTTACCCTTTTCAATTCTTTCCTCACTTCCCCGCTTTTCTGATTTACCGAACCTCACTTGAGACATAAACGACAACGAAAGGAAGCATGAAGAAAATGACATGATAATGTGAGATATCCACTTTACATCGTCACATAAAATACACTATTTATCTCTCTGCTAATGGTGCTCTCATTTCTTTCCTTTACCAATTCCGAGCTGAGCGATGAAAGCATCGCAAGTAATGTACAGCGTTCTTACGGAATTTAGAATTCCATTGCACTAATCAAGCAATATTTTAAGATCTCATTCCGATTTCATCTGCCAATCGATCATTGAATCTCTCCTCTTATGGTGCTTTGATACACATGCATTGCTGCATCCCTCCGGCACTAAGGTATCTCTTCTTTGACGCTCCAGCTGTAAACTTCCCTTTATATTTGAAATAAAAGTGTCGCAGTTTGTGCTCGATTAAGCTCGCTACTTCATCGTCCCAAGCACAGCAGTACTAGCCCTGCGATATTGTTAAAGATCCATTAACCTCACACTACGAAACTCCGATTCTTTCACGGATTGGCAACCAACTTGCCCTCATATATACTCCTACGCAATGACATGATTGAGAGAACCTAAGGTATATCCATACCATTTGCCCTTCTATCCTCCTAAGAGATTAGAAATTTGTGACATGATAGCCAAGTCGAATACCTGACATCAGTACCATGCGCAATATCCGACTCTTTCGAGGTTAACCGTGTTCACATTATAGAAATCCCTTCCCCTTCCATATTCAGTAAAACTGACTCGAATCGTTCATCGTTTCCATTTACATTGCGCTCTGCCTTGTGCTGTGCTTACAAACTGAATCCGTGGAGGTAAAGTTGTTGATATTGAGGAGACTGTTACGAACAACATGTTAGCCTTGAATCATAACTTTTTAAAAACACTGCAGTGACTGCACAAGAAGATAAACCATCCTTCAAATCCTTGACTGCTGGCTTTCAGTTCATTAATAGCCATGTGCCCACCCCAGTATCTCCATGGAGCATGACTCGTACGGACCTATTAGGACTCCAATCTTTGCTGCCATATTTGTGAACGCGTAATACTGCCAGATAAAATTAATGAGTTGTGTCGTGCTCAATGGATCCCGCTGACCTTTATTCCATGAGAAAAGAAGCTGTAACGCGTCCATCTCCTCTCTCTTTTCGACTCAAAGTCGCAGATCGTCCTGAGTTGATATCATTCTTTAATCCCGTCACACTCAAATAGTCCCGCCCACGTTCTGTTCTTCCTGCTCTATCCATTCCGCTTTAGTCATGCCTTCCATCGAACCCATTGCGAAGTCGGCTTCAGGATCTCGCATGTTTTCTTATAATCAGCGCCACATTTTCGATCAACGGTGTTGTGCTTGTTGAAGATTGAGTGATTCTCGAATTTTCAAGTATTTCTGCGTCGGCTTATTCTCCATTTCCCATATCTCATCATGGTATACCAACTCCCACCTGCAATCGAAACTATACACTCGGAACGTTCCATTGTGGGGCTCTGGTCGCCAGGAGCCTGTAATCATGCTTAAGTCAGCGCAACGATCAGTGTTCCAAATGTAGAACTTAACTGTGAATTGAATCCTAAGATTGTTTTCCGCTTGAAGGTCGATAATTTTGGATGATTCTGTCTTTCATTTGCTATAGTTATGTAGAAGTCCTTTGTATTGGGCGATTTTTAGAATGCGGAAGGTTAGTTGCAGGACTCGCCTTGATGAAAAAGATTTCCGCAATGGATTCTCATGGAAACATCACAATGCAATGTCGTGTTTCTAATTTCGTTGAGGTTTGGATAGGATATCGGCATAAGAGCAAGCTAGTTCTCAATTTACTTATCATTAATCCCAATTTGGCGCAAGAGAAACAAATAAAATAAACTTAATGGAACAAGAGAGAGGATTGACCAGGGTTAAGCAGAAAGAAGTATTTTACGACATAATGAATCATCGTTTGCGTCACATATCACGAAAGATGCAAGGAAAACGAAAAGTGTGTTAGAAAATTTGTTATTCATATAAAACTAACAGATAAAGTGATCTTGATCACCGTTGGTTTTGAGCACCCCCTGAATTTCCACGATTCTGGTGCGGAATATCTCGTACCCAAAATGCGAAAAATTGCGCTCCAGCAGGTGGAGTATAGGCACTTGGTCCATGTGTTTTGATTCCTTGATTGTAAGCCGCGGGTACGACCCTCCTCTGGAGTGAGCTACCCTCTTCCGAGATGTTCTCGATGGACAGGTGCATCACTTCCACTTCGTGATGGTAGATGCCCAGGATATTCTAAGCCATGACCTTCGCCACGTCTTGGACCAGCATGCAGTCCAGATGTAGCACCATGAACTTCATCAACTGTACCCTGTCCACGGGCGATCATGCCACTCACAAATATGCTACGTTTTTGCTTTTGCGCTGCCGCAAACCAGGTCATCATGTTTTGCCGTTCTTTCATTTGTCGCTGGTCAAACTCGTCCAGCGAGAGATCGAACTCATCTTGAGAGGAAAGGGATGGAAGATATGGAGGCTGTGCCTGATCAAACTCACCAAAGTTGCCACTACCTCGTGGTGCAACTTCTCTGCCATGACCAAAGCCTCCACCGCCATCGCTTTCTGCACATCCACGGCCTCCACCACGAGCTTGAATTTCCCGGCGTGGAATCTTGGCAATTCTGCCACCTATTGTACCATGGGGAACTGAGTCTGTCGCGTCTTTGCCAGCTTTGCTTCCTCTGCTTGGCCGCTCGGCGTGCGATGTTGAACCAATGCTCTCTTGAGTTTGCGATGGATAGTACCATCTAGCATCGCAACATCTATGCCGGCCACCAGGGGCGTGAGCCGGATGAACTTGAGACCCAAAAGGCAGACCACTGTCGACATCTAACTCGTTCCAATGGTTAAGATTGACTTTTCGGGCTGTGAGATTTCATAATAAGTATACTAAATCACTTATTGATATCTTATTAACAAAGCTATATATTGATTAGTAATATATACACGATATGATTTTATATTATAAAATTATATTA